>ML861314.1:10053-24231 GCA_009831015.1 Picea engelmannii | reverse complement strand
GGAACCACATCGATCCATCTTCATCATGTATCAATGACAACTCATTGATCCATCTTCATCTATGCATTCTCATCAAGGACACTACATATTATATTACATAAATCATCAGTCAATCAATCCTTTGACATCAATCAATCACTTGATGTCAATCAATGACATAAATCAATCAAACCATTGGCATCAATGACAACATGATCCAACAGGGAGGATCAATTTTCGATTGTCCTCCTCCTACAATATGACCTAAGATACAAGTGCAGTCTTACCAAATTCACATTTGGACAATTTTACATACAACATTTCCCTTTGCAAAGTATCCAATACTTGTTTTACATGCCTTACATGTTCATCCCAAGTCCCACTAAATATAAGAATGTCGTCTAAATATACAATCACAAAATCATCTAGAAATGGTCTGAATACATCATTCATCACATGCATGAATTTTGTCGGAGCATTACAAATCCAAGACGACATAACTAACCACTCAAACAACCCTTGTTTGGTTTTAAAGGCAGTTTTCCATGCATCCTTTTCTGCAACTCTGATCTAATGATATCCACTATGCAAATCCAACTTAGTGGAATAAAAAACATTCTTTAATTGATCAAGTAAATAATCTATACGAGGAAGAGGGTATCAATTTTTCACTGTGATTTTATTTAAGGCTTGGTAATCGACACACATTCTCCATGTGTCATCTTTCTTTGGCACCATCACGATCAGAGAACCACAAGGAGATGAGTTGGGCCTCATGACCCCTTGATCCAATAAGCCTTGTACCTTATTTTTTATCTCTGTCATATCTACAACTGACATCCTATACATGCCCACATTAAGAAGAGGAGAATCCTATTGAAGATGTATTTCATGTTGGATTTCCCTCCTAGGAGGTAATCCATCTGGTTCCTAGAAAATATCATCATACTTAGAAACAATATCAATAAAAAATTTCTTATGAGAAGGATCGCATCCCTGAAAAGTGTTGGATGTTCCGACATCTTTTTCCCTTATGACCATGAGTACATATCTCTTATTAGTGTTTATGAGTCTCTTCATTTGTCCAAAACTAACAAGTGTTGTGTTTACCTTCACGTTGTGAGCTCTAACAATATATTCCACTCCCCCCTTAATATTTTTTCTCATGACGAAAGAATATTGTTTTTCTATCAAAAAGATAAGGACTCCCCAGCACTATGCCACATATATCAAGTGATACAACATCCAAATCCACTTCATCAATCAACTTTGAAGCAATAGAAAATTTGTCCCTACATTTCTTGGTGACATTAAGTTTTTCTTTATCACATACCAAACCAAGAGGATAAGGATTTGGATGTGGTTTAGTTTCAAGACCCATGTTTTCGACAAGTGCTTTAGATATCAAGTTGACTTGGGAACCTGGATCAAACAATGTGTCTATCTTAGTGTGTTTAGATACAACTCTTATATGAAATAATTCATTCCTCTTTCTTTCATCATCATGAGATTCATTATTGGAATTTGAACTAGCATGAAGGGAATCTTTACCTTCTACTCCAACCGCTGTGATCTTTCCTTTGTCTCCTGAATCAGAACCAAGATCTTGTTGCACTGTAGCAATGTTCTTTGTATTCCCCTTTCCACTGAACTATTTCAGTCTCTTCTCTGGATGTAGTTTTCAACAGTGTTCATCATCGTGACCACTTTTCTTGCAATGAGTGCAAGATGATTTTCCTTCTTCTCTCTTTACAGTGGCGGTATTTTTGTCCTTCCCTTTAAAATTCTTAAACTATTTATGTGGAAGATTGGAAGGTTTCCTTGTGGGATCCTTTTGAACATGCTTTCCCCTATTCTCAAGGTGAGTGGCTTGCACACAAACTTTGTCAAGACTGGTGGGGTTAAACAATAGAAAAGTATGAAGAATATAACTGTGAAGTGCACCAATATACTTCATTAAAGTTTCATAGGAATCCAAAGGAATGTTTAATGCAAGAGATTTCTTCCTAAATTCTTTCATGAAACTTTGTACAGTTTGACCTTTACTTTGTCTTAAAGTTTTCCATTCCATCATTTCTTTATGTAAATAAACCAATGGATAAAATTTCTTCCTTATCACTGATTTAAATTCTGACCATGAGGAAAGAAGATTACCATACTTACTTATGTCCTGAAGTTTTCTCTCCCACTATACGAGATCAATGCCTTCCAACCAAAGAGAAGCCAATTGTACTTTAACTTCCTCTTCATCAATATGTTGAACACAACAATATACTTCAACCTGTTGGATCCAATTATCTGTCTTTTCAGGATTAGCATCTCCACTAAACATAGGTAAAGAAAACTTTACATCAAGTTTTAATAATGGTTTCTTAAAAGAAATTTTATGGCTAGAATTATGAGAATGATGAGAATGCTCAGAGGAAGAATAGATAGAACTTGATGGCAAAGATGGGGGTTCATGAGGGTCTCCTCCACCCCCTTGATTCACTGAAGCATTATCATCTGCTTGGGCTTCATTTTTCTTCCCTTTCTTCTTCATCCTCTTCTCGTAATCTCCATACATTTGTTCGACCATTTCTGACATGCGATAAAAGAACATATATAAGTTTTTCTCTTGTTCATCACACTTTTCCTCTTTGGCCATTTTCTTCCTTCGAGATGCATGACCAACTTTAGGATTGAAAGTCTTAAGAGTTCCTTCAACCTGCTTATGATTGGCCCTAGTAAGCATTCACACTCAACAATTCAAGTCAAAGTTGATTACTTTGATACCAACATGATCTGGGATCTTTTCATCGAGGTGACTTATTAAAGAATTGTATTAAATGAGCATAAAATGAAGTGCACCATGAAGAAGGAATAACTCAATAATGAAGAGACATAAGCATCGAATCTGAACAAAAATAAACTTGATAATGGAGTTCGTCCCTGGTGGACTACGTCTCTAGGTCCTGCTCTCAAATGGGTAGGCCTTTTTATTAACTCATCAAAATAATTTGGAAAAATACATAAGTATACCTCATTCTGAAGTTAATCTACAGAAGCTTTTCTCAGATCAGAAAACAGACAACACCATTGAATCTGTGGCATCGAAATACCCAAAAGTGACTATCTCCACGCCTCAATATGAGTCTGGCACTTTCAGCCCCTGGAGAAATCCTGTCTCAGTTTTCATGCCTGCAACCTGCATTAATGACAGTACTTCTGCATTGAAATCAGTGCCCAATATGGACTGGTGCACGCCTCCCCCCCCCCTTGCCCTGTGCACTGGAAAAGGTCGGTTTTTAAATTAAAAGGCTGGGAAAATTAACCAACATGGTCGTCTGGCCCATTGGTTTGTGAATATGTATGGAGGGCGAAATGTTGGGGGAGGTCTTGGTGTCAAGCCCATGGGCCTCCTCCCTTTGGATTATTTTTTTAACCATAGGATATTTGCATATGAATATAGTGTAACCTCCATTAGATTTAGTGGTATTTTTGGCAGACGGTTTGTTGGTGGCGGGATGTACATAAATTTGGTGGACTGGAGGTTGGCACTAGCCAACCCCCCCTTTTGCATTTTTTCTTTTTGGTTGTTGGCCCTCATTGGGAATTTTCCCACTGCCACGTGGCAGCCCATGACTAGGCCATATGGCAGCCTTTCATTGGCCCATGTCATCCACTTGCACAGTCATCCTACCATGTCAACTTCTTGCCACGTTATCATTCCACGTATTGTACAGATACCACGTGTTTTTCACGTCCCATACGACCTACCATATGGTTGTTCGGACTTCCACATGGCACTTCCTCATTGGTCCACATGTTGACCAGAAAATGTCAAAAATGAGTGACACGTGGCAGCCTATGGTGTTTCCACGTCACCATGTTGACATCAGCATGACGCATGTCACCCTCTATGTGTGCCATGTATACTATATAGATGTTGACATCATCCGTACTGATGTTGATGTCAATAGTACAGATGTTGGCTTATCCCTACTGACTTGGCTAGGTTGAACAAAAAATTGACCGTGAATATCTTTCACTCCGTAACTTTGTTTAATGATTCCTTTACGCCGTTGGAAATCTTGTGACGCACTCTTCGTGATGGTGCCAATTTCAATTAGTTTTGAGAACTTTGAATTTTTTTCCCTTTCTCTATCTGTTGAGGCCATTCTAAGCTTCCTGTGTTGCTTCTGTGAGTTATGAGTTATCCTTAGTCTTCTCTAGATCCTTTTTGGATCATTGAGGTCCTCGATAATATGACAATCCATTMTGAATACATATTGGAGAAGTTAGTAACACCTACTCTGATGTGTTTGGAGGAGTTGTTACTAACTCCTTCGATGCGATCAGAGGAACTATTAATAACCCTTTCAATCTATATTAAATAAGTTGTTTTCTTAAGCTCTGATTTCACCTTTCCAATATGGTGCCCAAGCTTTTCACCACAAAATCTCACTCAACATTGTCTACCATTAACCTGACATATGCAAGAAGTAGTTTGCCATGTCTTGATAATTTCAATAATTCTTATAATTTTCCGATCATTTAGCTGTATTTCAAATAACACACTCTAAATTTATCCTTTCTGCAGGTTCAAACATGTCACCACGGAAGAAGATGGCGGTGAAAGAAACAGGATTTGAGCCATCTAGCAGCTCCCAACAAACAGTAGAGAAAGAAATTGTCGATACCGTATATGGTGATATGTCGAGACTCCTAGAGAAGGATGGAGAAACCTTAAAGTGGGGAGAAGTATATTATATGTTCAAGAATTTAAACTTCTCTATGGAGGTGGAGGATCCAAATTAGCTCCAGTTGTTCAGGAACATCAGAAAGTTGGGAATTTTCAGGGTGGCAACGCATCCAGTGGTCTTCCCTTGTGCAGAAACCATTTCTTGGATTTTGAAAAACGTAGACATAAATAGCCGATATGTATTTAATGAAAGAAAATAACCTATAGCTTCATCCAGGCTCGATGATTTAGTTAAGTGTTACCATATTGAAGCTGGGAACAAAAGACTATATGTTCAACACCTCAATGAGTTGGAGCTTACACTGAAATATGTATTCCCCGCATGGTACAAAGAAAATAAGAAGTTCAAGTATCAGCCCAAGAGTCTATACCCCACGACCAATTTAAGGAGACCATACCAGTATATGGTATCCATGTTGTGCATGTTGTATGGGGAACCAAATGCAAGTCATTTCCCCCTATCGTACATGCCCCTAATTTATTTATGTTCTGATGTGGGAGTCTCATTCAACTAGGCAGACATATTGTCTGAAAATATCAAAACTACCATTTCTGCACTTACACAAGCACAACTAGGAAGCTTTCCTAGTTTCCATATGTCCTCATATATTCTAGACATAATGTTTACATCTCACAGGTACCAAACATGGGATGGATTTGGTTGTCTATCGACGTTGCTATCCACATCTACTTCAAGGTGCTTTGGGGGCACAAATACCAAACAAACTATCAAAGAATCTACGAACACTTCCTTGCCCCATTGTATGAATTTATGTTTTGGACCTCCCCACCTTGTATGACAGACAAAGCCATAGAAGTCATAAGAAGGATCGGGATTGGTATTTTATGGAGCACAGTACCTATATATGAATATATGGTGCGATGAAACAACCCCACTTACTCCCTGGATTCGTTCCTGACAAACTTGTGCTTCAGGAGGTGGCATATCAAATTATCATACATGGGGTCAGAGGAATGTTATACAAATCAAAGAAAGCAATTTAGCCTCCACTACCTCTTTAAATGGTAACTATTTCTTTGAAAACACTAAGAAAGCTCAAACAGAAGTGGACATGTTACTTTCGTACCATTTTGGAGAGGAAAGATTCAAGAGGCATGACCCTAAGAATATTATCAAAGAGAACATCAATAGCATGAGACTCTTGTATGAATACACCACTAAGTTATGGGAAGAAGAGGAGGTGCATCAAAATGCCAGAACTTATGATGAATTCACATTCAACAGGAGGGGCCAACCAAAAGGAAGGATTGCAAATGAAGAAACTGCAAGAGAGGCAGCCAGAAAAGAGGCAGAATGAGATGAAGCTGAGAGATCTTCCCCCATATTTGTCTCAACTCATTTAGGTTTCGAAGAAGAGGAGGAAGGAACACCAGCAAATAAAAAGAGAAGAAACAAAGAGAAGGTGCTAAAAAGGAGGAATGAGGCTAAAAAGAAACGAAAAATTGAAGTCGACAAAGCAAAGGCCATGGAAGAAAATGAAGATGAAGCAAAATTTGTTGCAAAAAAGAAAAGGAGCTAGAAGAAGCAACAAGAGTGACATCGGAATTAGCAGAGAAAGAAAAAAAAAAGCAGTGGATAAAGTTGTTGAAGAAGAAATATAGAAGAATAATACAAAGGATAGAGAGGGTGACACACACCTGATAGACTTAGATATCCCCAGAACGCCCATGACAAGTACATGAGTAGAAACAATGAGTGGTGGTTTAGGCCTCGGGCCTTGGGAACCTTTTTTATCAGCCGAGAGAAGTTTCACATACGATAGTAAAAGTAGAATTGTGCAAGAAAGGGTGAAAAGGGTTCCAACAACATAAGGAGCCCCTTTTTTAGTGGTTACTAAAGTCCCTCTCATAGGAGATGTCAGGGAAGACCTTGTGGAAACAACTAGGGAAATATTTACATTTATGGATGCAACCGTAGACAATATACAGAGGTTATGCCAGTAGAATGAAGATAAAGAGGTGAGGATCAGAGAGCTAGAAGAGAGGCTTCAACAAGTAAAGATAGATGAAAGAAATCTCCTCAACTTTAAGGCCAATGCGGAAAAAGTGAGGAATGATTTGGAAGGTGCCATCATTGACATGTATGCCAATCTACATCTCTTCCAAAATGTGGTTGCAACAATTATTGACCAAAACAACCAGATACAAATGCAATTGACACAATACAACACTAACCGTGAAGGTATAGCTAACATTGATACCTGGATAGCAGAGAATCCTGATGCACCTCCTGAGCTGTATAGACCCTCAAGATTAGCTAGAAAGACAGACATGTATGCATTATATCATTGGCAACAGGTAGGGAAAAGGGAAGATAAAGAAGTAACCAAGGCGATGGCGATATGTTCAAGGACTCACAAAGCTGCCTAAGAACTAATAAGGAATGGTCGTCTCCCAAGATTAGATTAACTTGGGAAGAATTTGGCCATATAAGAATTGGTGAATGCGTTCCAAGACAACACGAGTCGAAGGAGACATATAGTCGAAGCATGAATCTTTGTCTCTACCAATCTCATTGACCAACATATACTACAGTCAGTGAAGCTTGACACTATGATACAAGATTACATAACAAGACTAGAGAAGGATATGAGCATCCTTGATGACAGCTTCACCATTGTTATAACCCTAAATTGCACCACACATGCTTACCTGGCATTAGGCCAACTCATATCCCTTCTTTGCCAAAACTCTGCTGAACAACTCTTTGAAAATCCTCTTGTGTAAAGGCCCACATGCCCTAACCCATTACTGAACATGTGTACATGCTGGCTGACTCACAACAACCCGCGTGTACCTACCAAAACACGAAAAAAGGAAAGTTGTCGACGGAACAAAAAGCTATGGGTCAGTTAACTGAAACTCCCGGCCATGCATGGCCGAGGGTTCGTCCAAAACCCTAGCTCCTTCTAGCCTATAAAAGAAGGGGTAGGGGTACCATTCGGATGAGGAAAAAATATAGCGAAGAAATTCTGCCCATTTACGTAATCCATTGTCCCAACCCTTTAGCCTTTCCTCATGCCAAAGGAGATTTAACACAAAGCAGTTGAAGGACAAAAGAAGAGGATCTCGGGATCAGGTTCAAGGAGCGGTGGCCGGTCTGATCTTTTGTAAGTTGATTCACTTTATGTAATAAAAATAATTCTTTTCCCATCCTAATACATGAGCTTTCTATGATTCGATCAGTTTATGTTTGATTTCTAACCCTTGAGTATAGAAGTAGCATGCATGCATAGTTGTTGTTTGTCTTAAGTGCAGCTCATCTTTGGAAGAAGCAGCGCAAACAAGTGATCAAGCACAACGGAGGATCTACATCGAACGTCAGTAATAAGGTAGGTGTTCCTTTTCCATGCATTTACTGAGAAAAAGGGGTTTAAATCTTGGGATGTAGGTAAAAAAGTAGTTTCTATTCGGTCAAATCTGCATGCAACATCTTACCCTAACTTGCTAGTCCGTAGGGTGTTTTTCCCAACAACAGAATTGGCGACCATACTGGGGAGAATACTCTTTAGGGTTCTTGGATTTATTTAAGTTTTTGGGTAGTTTAGAGACTAGGTTTTATATTTCTTCTTTGCCTGTCTTTTTCTTTTATTTCTGTAAGGTCTGAGCTAGCAGGGAGTCTGGTTTTCCATACCAGCTTTCCCTGATTTTTGCTTGACTGTATTTTTTGGGACACACAGAGGTACACGCAACCTGCAGAAGGCCTGAACGCGTGTACCCGTGCCCTATCCTCTGACAGCCCACGTGTGAACACTAGCTGTAGAGATAGCACTAGCATGTAGGAGTTCAAAGAACCTTAGAGGCAGTCCTCCACTTCCCTGTCAGAATCACACATTCTCAGGGGGGTTTTATGGGATCCTGTCTGAGTCTTGCTTGATTTCAGTCTTATCTCAGATTGTTTTTTTTTTGCCTTATTATTTTTCCTTGCATTATTTGTTTTTTCTGTTAGAAAGATCATCCAAGCCTTCAAGGGATCCTGGTTATCAATACTAGAGGCCTCTTCCTGGTCTGGACTGCTTGTACAGGCTACTTTTTGTTCAGGGTGGGGCAGTCATCCCCTCCTTTGATAAGAAGTATTCCTCTTAGGTGTTTGAATCTATGTTTGGATAGTCAGTAGCTTAGGCTTCATCTTATCCTTAGCTTGTTTTTTCTCAGTTAAAAGTTGACAGAAAAATATATAAAAAAAAAAGGAATTTTTGTTTTATGGTTTTTAGACAAGCGTGAGAGTCATTGTTTGTTCAATTTCCTTTGTGTGATTCTTCAATCTGATTCTTTGCGATCTGCGCTTTAAGACAAAATTGTTTTCTTGGTTTTTTGCTTGTCGGTATTTTCCCTTTTTTGCTTTACTAGCATTTAAATAAATAAATAAATCTCTTTTCATTTTCTTCTTTGGTTAAAGAATGTGTTTCTGCATCATTAGCTAGGGAAAAATCTTTTATTTCGTAAGTTTTTGCAGTGCACTTAGATGATAAGTAGCTCGTAGTCGAGAGAAATTCCTATGAGTTTTCTATCCAAAATCTTAGAAAAAATTAAAAAAGTCTTTCTTTGTGAAAAGTTGTTGAAATTTTGCATTTCGTAAAAGTTTTTTGTTTCCAGCTTTTTCATTCATTTTTGCTTTCGTCTTTTACACATCATCAGTTTCACCCTCATACCCTTCAACGTAAGATAAAGACATAAAAGCAATGCTAATTTTAAAATCTACTAGACTTTTATGTTTGTAGGGTTCACAAACTAGTTCAGGACTAGGGCCTTGGATTAGGTTGGAGAGGAAACTCTTCAAGGCCATTCAAAACCAAACATTAGAGTCTAAGATAGGGAGTGTCTAAGTCCAGTTTCGTGGAAGTTATCCGGGACCCCCCTCTAACACAGGGGATAAACACGAGGTCGCGTGCAGAAAGGTAGCGGAGATAACCCGTCCAAATCCGGACCAATCGTAGTGGAGAACACATATAGAGGGATTGTTTTGGGATTTCGTCGTTTGCATTTGCCACGGGGCTTCATGGGTCTCGAATCCGTTTGAGGTACTCAGTTGTCTTCTAGACCATTTTCTCTCGATACCCTTGACAGGTTTCAGACTCGATACCCTGCTCATTGTGGTCTACCCAACTTTCGACTGTACCCGCCTGGTGACTGTTCGCGTGCTGGCAACCTAGTTGTCAATATTTTTAGGGACATACACATGTGACTGCGGGGGTATACCGTGGTACCTAGGACAGACATCGGGCCACGCTTTGCAGAGTATACCCGGAGGGTGCTTCCGTGTTCGAGTTTCACTTGCACTGGTAAGTTGCTCTAGTGTTGGTTGTTGTAACTGTTCTTCCAAATAAGTTTAGTGATTGCTTGTCTTATCTCTTAGGGGCTTCCTTTTAGTGTGTGTTACTTTTGAACGTTTAGAATACCTTAGCGTGTCTTGGATCTTCTCACACAGTGGAGGATCCCGAGCTTTGCCTGTCATGAAGGCTTCTTGGCCTGCCACCAGTTACACTGGAGCCACCCCCGCCACCTTTAAGGCGGAAGCTAGACCAACAAGGGTCTTTTGAAGCGACCGGGTTACAAACCTTTGTGCCCGAACAACTCCCGAAGGAATCAACCATTTTGAACCTTGAAGCAGCCGCTCTTGGCTCGGTTGAAACTGTAACCACTGATATTTTGGCACCGTTTATTGTACCAATCAAATTTCACGAACGCCAGGAAGTGCCTCACATAGCAATGGAAACAAATGTTGTTACTCATTCTGGAAATTATTCAATTCCCATCACAGTTGCCACCACAGGAGAATCATCTCCTAACTTACCATCGTTGGTCTGAGCCACCATGGTCTCAACCGCAACTATGTCGCACAGTGGACTGAACCCGTCTATGGCAGCGGCCACAACCCCCTTCACACCTAGTGCGACAGGCCCTCTGTTTTCATATGGTATGCCTAGTTCGGTCACAAGTCTTATACTAACCTACTGCACTTTAGAGACTTTGGGTCTGGGGGCAGGGAGCTCTAGCGCTCCTCTGCAAGGTCACCTTCAGGGCACTCCTATCCCTTTTAATGCTTTTCCTTACGTAGGAGGTCATATCCCTCCTTCGTCCCCTTCGCTTGGTGGTCCGCATCAGCAGTCCATCGGGCAACCTACACACACTAGTTTATTTGGAGCAGGGAGTCAGGGACCCCCTTCGCACAATATGTCGGTAGGTTCAACACCGTTTTCTTGGAACAGAATGTTTGGTAACAACACTTTCTCGTCAGCCGCTTTCTCGTCTGGGGGAAACCCCATTTTTGGACAATCTACTCCTACGCAGGGTACTATTCTTGCACAGGGGGCACACATAGCAGGACCTTGGAATTCAGGACAAGGATCCGCTCCCTCCTTCGGAATGTCGTTCTGGGGTAATTCTTTCAATAATCAATGGAACCCCGGACAGACTTCTATGCCTCTCCCTGCAAGACCAGCATGGGGTAATCCTTCCCAAAGTCCTCCGAATACAATGCATTCCCAACACTCTATGTCCTTTTTGGGAAATCAGTTGATGATGTCTCCACAGATGCAAAATCCTTACGATGGTCAAGGCCATGGTTTCTACCAGAATCCGGGCTAGCAGCCAAACTTTTCCTGGCAACCTAGTGCCAGTCAAACTCCAGGACCCTTTTTCCCAGGTTATCAGCAACAACCCAAACTACCATTCCTGGCAACTTTACACTTGCCATATTTGACAAGGTTGTTAAATGATCCTATTTGGCACGATCCATGTTGGCCTCCTATGCCGACGAAGTTGCCTTCAGACATTCCAAAGTTCAAGGCCAAGCCTAATGAAGATCCAGGTGATCATGTGACTACCTTTCATCTTTGGTGCTCATCTAACTCATTGAAAGATGACTCCGTACAGTTGCGATTGTTTCAATGTACTCTTATTGGGAGTGTCACAAAATGGTACATCGAGCTCGATCGCTCAAGATACTCTTCTTTTGACGAACTGGCGATGGCCTTCCTTAACCATTTCCAGTTACCTGTGAGATATGACGTTGGCATAGAGCTGCTCGCCAATTTCGAACAGACAACAACGGACCATATCTCTGATCATATCCGAGAGTGGAGACGCCGAAAGAGTCTAATCAAAGTAGCAGTTCCACCAGCATTCCTGCTTGAGTGGTTCCTTAAGTCTTTGGTCCCACAGTTATCCAAAGACATCGCAACATCCAGAGTTTTCTCCAAAGAAGATGCCATCATGAGGGCTCAACAGTTTGAGCTCATCTATTCTCAGTCTGGTTTATTATACACCATCTTGCCAGATGTGCCACATTCGATACTAGATAAAACTAGACAGAGAGCTGGACCACATGCCGATGGTAGTGTTGGTTCAGCACAAACCAATCCCGCTGATCAATTGACAAAATAGTTGCAACAGTTATCCATACAACACACATCGGCCAACCAAACTACTACTTTGGCTGCTCCCCCTACCCAAACGTCAGAAGTACACACTGTGCAGTTAACTAACCCAAAGGCCATCCAGCAGCCTGAAGGGAAGAAAAAACAACGAAATAAGGGTAAGGGGGATAAAAAACCCACTGATAATGCTGGCGGGGACCACACGGAAAAATGGAAGGCGAGGTATCCATGCAACTTGTGCGTGGAAGACCACCCGACCCATCTTTGTCCTCGACTTGCCGAGGCTCAAAAGTTTGTCACACAACAATAGCAAGCAGTGTTGACTAATCCCTTTCAACATGGGAAAAATCTAACTCAAGCCTCTACAAGCACAGAAGGGGGCAACCAAGAAACCTGCCCTCCTCCAAACAATCCCTCATCCGTGAACGTATATATGGTTAGGGGTGATGCTTTCATATCAACTAGAGCACACGACTATAGTAAACCAAGCACTTCCGAGAAGGGTAAAGAAGCTGATCTCCCATCTCTTCCTCTACAGATCGAGAAGATGTAAACAATGACACGCATTCCAAAGGGTGCATTTAAAAAAGATTCTCACAACCCAAACGCAAGGGCTGCCCAGAATTACTCTGTGGTGGAGGATTTATCACAAACCCCTTGCGTGATGTCTACTTTGGAGGTCCTCCAAAGTTTCCCTGCTCAGAGGAAAGCCTTGTTAACCGCTTTGAGCTCTACTGAGACTTGTAATCTGGGCACCATCATGTTAGATACAACTGACTTAAAACCTCGTCTGCCTTACCATGTAGCGTTCCAGATAGTAGTGGCTCATCCCACGAAAACTTTTACTCGGAATATCTTCCGCACGGTGGTCGATGAGGGTGCCTCGACATGCGTTATGTTGTTAGCATGTTGGAAGGCCATTGGCCAACCCATTTTGTCTCCATCACCTACTCTCCTCACTGCTTTCAACGGTCATTCATTCCGACCACATGGCATCATTCCTTCCTTCCCTGTGCAGTTAGGAGGGAAAATTGTGTGTGTCGAAGTAGAGGTAGTTGATGCTCCCCTCGACTATAGTCTCTTGTTAGGATGGAGTTGGACTTATGCTATGCAAGTTGTGGTTGCTACAATTTTCCGAGTCTTGTTGTTTCCACACGAGGGTCGGATAGTGACCATTGATCAACTATCTTTCTCCAGACTTGACCCAGCTTTGGGGGCATCCACGGTCTCGATGATTGATAATCCTTAACCAGGTGTCATTAACGTAGGAGTGGGTTTGTGCCCATCCTTGATGGGTACCTTCGATTTCCCACCTCCTCACGACGATATCAAATTTATATCTAATCACCATAAGGCTGAGATTTTTCAAGTTTCGTCGTTCTGCACGACTTACTTTGAGGATCCTTGGATTATTCATTCCCCATTAGCCACAATGGATGAGACAGGGCACCCAGGCATGTCCATGCCCTTGTCGGCTGCTGAGGTAGCGTACTCTTTAGTCCAACAATCTTCAACTAACCCTGATCCGACTCCTGCACAAGAGTTAGATCCATTTCTAGAGCCTATTTGGGCTCAGGGTTCTCTCACTAACATCAATTCGTTAGACTTAGTCTTGCCTTCTGACAAAGCAGTAATCAAAGCAATGACTAGTCCGGACAAACCTTGGGAAGATCTTCATCACAGATCATATTTTCTCCCAGAGTTAAGCCAAATTGAAGCAAGAGAATTCACCGTTACCATAACGGGAGATCAACCATGTCCTATTAATCTCTTAGCTACACAAGAAATCTATGCTGAGGACAATATGGCGACTATCGCTGAAACTATACCCATCAACATCTCCCGAAACCCTGGCATCGTGGAGAATGTCTTCATTAGAGCAGATTGCTCCCTCGAAGAGATTCAAATTTACACGGATCTTTTCCAAGAATTCTGCGACGTTTTTTCCTGGTTTTACGAAGAGATACCTGACATCGACCCACAAAGTGTCGATCATGGGCTACTTTTGTTGTTTTTCAAGCTTGCTTTGAGATCCAAAAGAAACATCCAGTGAGA
>ML861313.1:0-23911 GCA_009831015.1 Picea engelmannii | reverse complement strand
GTAAATGAAATACTGTTGCATGTTATGGTTTGTTAATGGTAACAGTAACTTATATATTTTTACTCTGCGAATTAAGTGTGTTTAATCCTGGTTAAATGCATTTGTTTTTAAATCCATGTAATGAATGGTGAACCGAGAGGTTAGGGTAAACCTGGGTAGTGAATAGGTACACTACAACAGTGCCCCCTCCCTCTGAAACTCAATTCGGCGCTTTTGGCCTCCCTTTCGTACAGAACGATAAATGCTAGCGCCCATCCTCCAGACCTGCTCCTTGTGATCAGACGCCAAAACCAAGGGCCCGATTCTGGGCGCTTTCGGCACTTCAGGATTCGAGGTTTTGAGAGGTGAAATGACGAGGAGCGCTTACTCCTCGAATTCCCAAATGTCGACATGGCACAGATGTGCGCCGCGTGTCCTTAAGATAAATGGCTGAGGTAGCATCCGCTATTTAAAAGGGGGCCCACTTAATCCACAGGCTCGCTTGACGTGACCTGGTGCTAAGACCGTGGGCTCGGCTCCAAAGGTGCTTTCGGCGTTTCGCCGATCGACGATTTCAACTATAAAGAATGGGAGGCTCCTTGTCTCCTGAAACACCGATCCCCGATACATCGATTGACCGCCACCTGCCCCAATTGGATCGGACGACCTAGAATTTCCCTGAACTATGGGCACTACCCTTCATGCTAAATCTCGGGCAACTTGACAGCCCCGAAAACCCGATGATCGTTGATCTGCTTCGTCAATTGATCCTTGCTGTTGAAATCAGACTGCTCGCTCGCTTGATTTTAAGCTCGAAATGGACTTCTTCTGTGAGCTGTGATCGACGCTTATGGATGTGGCCCTTGAATAAAACACATCCGACCGGCTTTCAAACCCCACTTCTATGCCTTTACACCAGAGGCCTAAAATTAGAGAGGAGAATACCCCTATACAAGAAATGTCACTAACAATTTCTCTCCTCTTTCACCCTCTGCCCACAATTTTTACCTTTCTTTCTTTGCCTTTCCCAGCAAGATTTCACGGGACAAATTAGGAAGTTTCCAGATGGGTACTTTTCCCATCTCCTCATTGATTCTTGAGGAAGACTTCCCAACTACCAACCTGACTGGTAATTAATTTTTCTAGGCCAGAAGGATGTTTTGGGTCTGCGCAGTTTATATCCAGCGAAGCACCAGCCTAGCAAGGGTCATCTCACCATTACTGGTTCCCCATACCATCCCTCACACACATCATGATCTATACTGGCAACCCTCTTTCAATAGGCATGTCATAGATTCCTTGTATTTAATAACAAAATATATACATTACCTTATATAGCAAGGTCCAATGTCTTTCCAACATTCATATGACAGATTTGTTCATAGTCTTGTTCACAATACTAATAATATTTGCAATATGGGGGAAACACGGGTGTCACAATCCCTTCCCCCTTAAAAGGAACATCGCCCAAGTGATGTTATACCTGTTGTTGCGGCTTTTATCTACAACAGTGAAGAAAAATGGGTATGCTTGTTTCATGACATCCTCCAATTCCCATGTAGCTTCATCTGGACCAAAGTGTTTCCACTGCACCTTGACTTGGGAAATGGTTATGTTCTTGAGTGGGATTTATTTCCTATCTAGTATGCGTTTTGGTTTTGGTAGGAATTCACCCTCAGGTTCCATTTGGATCACAAACAAATCAATTATATGATTAGAATCATGTACATATTTTTTCAATAATGAAACATTGAAAACATTATGCGCTTTTGCTGTGGGAGGAAGTGCTAGTCTTTATGCTACAGGTCTCACTCTGTACAAAATTTCAAAGGGTCCACAAAACCGAGGTGTCATCTTGGCACAAGTTCCCATTCTCAAGGAACTTCGTCTTGGTTTTATTCGAAGATACACATGATCCCCTACTTTGAACTCCCTAGGGGTCCTATTTTTCTATGCATATCTCTTCTGCATGTCCTGAGCTATCTTCATATTATGTTTTATTTGAAATATTCGTTGTTCCATTTCTTATAATAGTTCTAGCCCAAAGGTTATTCTGTCCACTGGGTTATTCCAATTGATTGGAATGTTTCATTTTCTACCATAGAGAGACTCAAAAGGGCTCATCTTCAATGACTCCCGATAACCATTGTTATAAGCAAATTCTACCAATGGTAGGTAGTCTTCCCACTTCCTGGGATGATGCATAACATGCATCCTTAACATGTCCTCTAATAATTGATTTACCCTCTCTGTTTTTCCATCAGTTTGAGGGTGATAGTTTGTACTAAATATAAATTTAGTTTCAAAACCAACAAACAAAGATTTCCAAAAATTTGAAGTAAATTTTGTATCTCTATTTGATATAGTTTCCTTAGGCATACCATGTAGTATAAATATTTCTTTCATGAATATATTGTCAATATCTATTTCTTTTCAATTTGACTTCACAGGAATAAAGTGAGCAGCCTTACTCAACTTATCCACAACTACGATAATGACATCATTTTGTTTGGTTGATATAGGCAATCCTGTGATGAAATCCATGGAGATGGTATCCCACTTCCACTCTGGAATTGGTAAGGGTTGCGACAACCCTGTTGGGTGTTTGTCCTCCACCTTAAACTATTGAAATTCTAAGCATTTATCCAAGTAGTTATTTATGTCCTTCTTCATTCTCGGCCAATAAAATAGTTTCTTGGTGGTTGTGATCATTTTCTAGTAACCAGGGTGACCAGTGAATGGTATTTTGTGTAGTTCATCCATTATGAACCTCTTCAAGTCATCGTGATTTGGGATATACAACCTACCTTTGTAAATTAGCAGGCCATCATTCAATAGTTGATATCCCTCATACTTCAACCCCGTGGGCTCTTTCTCTAGGCACATTTTCATAGTTTTCTCATATAATTCTTGTGCACTTCTGACTCTCTCATTGATGTCTGATTCACAGGTACTCATAGTTGCCTAGTGAATCACTTTCATACTTCTATTGAGGGAATCAACCACTATGTTTTCCTTTCCCTTAATATGTTTGATTTCAAAATCAAATTCACTAAGGAGATCCATCCACCTAGCTTGTCTGGCATTGAGTTTGGGTTGGTCAAACAAGTATCTCAACCCATTGTGGTATGTCATAAGTACAAATATTCTTCCTTGGAGGTAATTCGTCCACATTTTTAAAGCATGTACTATGGCATCCAATTCCAAGTCATGTGTCACATAATTGATTTCATGTTCATTTAATTTTCTGGATTCATAATAGATTGCATACCCTTCTTGCATGATGACTCCTCCAAGTCCTTCTTTGTTGGCATCTGTACACACTAGGAATTCCTTGTTTGGGTATGCAATTTTCAGCATTGGTGCATTGGTTAAAAGGTGTTTTAGTTGGTGAAAACTATCCTCACACTATGTCGTCCAGATGAATTTAATTCCCTTTTTTTGTAGGGAGGTGATTGCACAACCAATCATGGAGAACCCCTTTATGAACCTCCTATAGTATCCTTCTAGGCCCATAAAGGATATGATATTAGAGACATCCCTTGGTGTAGGCCAATCCATGAGGTATTTGATATTGTCAGGTTCATGACATGGCCTAAGTAATTAACCCATTTTGAAAAGAAATCACACTTATTAAACTTTGCATAGAGCTTGTGTTCTCTTAGCACTTGAAGCACTGAATTGAGGTGTTCTTCATGCTCTTCCCTGCTCTTAGAATATATCAAAATGTCATTTATTAATACCAACATATATATGTCCAAGAATTTACTGAGTACATTATTCATCAGGCCCATAAAAGTGGTGGTGCATTGGTAATCCCAAATGGAACTACCACAAATTCATAGTGCTCGTACCTTGTCCTAAAGGTATTTTTATGTATGTCTTCATCCTTAATTTGGACTTGATGGTATCTAGACCTTAAGTCAATTTTGGAAAATATTGTAGCACCCCTTAACTGGTCAAATAGGTCATCAATTATTAGTAAAGGATACTTATTCTTAAGTGTCATCTTGTTGAGTTGTCTATAGTCTATGCACAATCTAAGGGTGCCATCCTTCTTCTTCACAAACAAGACTGGTGATCTCCAATGGGAAACACTAGGCTAGATGTAACATTTTTCCAATATCTCCTTCAGTTGTAGTTTGAGCTAAACTAGCTTCAGTGTACTCATTTTATAGGGTGCTCTAGACATTGGCACTGCCCAGGGTACAAGTTCTATTTAGAAATCAATATCTCTTCTTGGAGTTAGACCTGGTACCTCTTCTAGAAACACATATTTGCACTCTCTTAATATAGGGTGGTCCCCTAAACTCATTTTACTACCCTCAACAACGTTCAGTACTTGTATTGCATACAAAGAAAATCCTTTTCTGCAATACTTCTTCACTTGAAGGGCTGGTATTTGTCTCATCGAGACATGTTTTTCAATTCCCTGTAGGATCCTTTTCTCCACTTCCTCATCTACACATTCTAACATTTTATTGTAATATTCTAACTTGGATTTATGGGTAACCAACCAACCCATGCCATGTAGCATGTCATAAGATCCTAGAGGAAGTATGTTTAGAGTTGTTTGGGTGGTTGTCCCATTCAAAATGAATTGGCATGTTGGTAAGACCTCTGTTACCTTTCTTTTTGTTCCATTGGCTAGTTATACTAGCCATGAATTAACATGTTTTACTGGCTGCAATTTACATTTCTCAACAGTTTGAGGGGAAACATAACTTAGATTAGAACTAGGGTCAATCAAAATATAAACAAGATGGTTGGTAATCATACCTTCCATCTCCACCACTGAATATTGGTGGTCAACTTGTCTATTATCCAAGGATGCATAAATTTGTGGCATGCTCCTAGCCACATCATTGACTGTGGTAGCTTCCTAAATGTTGTAGACTCTCCTATTGTCTTGTTTCTTATGTGGGAAGTCCCTCAACATATGTTCTTCCCCACATCCCCAACATTTCAAGGGTTCTCTCTTTATATTATTTGTCTTTCCTAGGGATGATCCCAAGGGTTTATTTCCACTTTGAGATGGAAAATTTTGTTGATACACACTTTTAGTAGGAAGGCTCATCTTAGATCCTTTCCCAGCGTTCTTAAATCTTGAGGTTTAAACCCCTTCTTCTTGAATCCCAATTTTCTTTCCTTTTTCCAATCCTTATGAGGTTATGCCTTGTTCTTGAATTTTTCATAGCAATACATTTCCTTCCTAATGGTGTATTCTAAGGTCTTAGGTTCACCAAACTCAATCTTGTCTCGAAAGGATTGAGGAATTCCACTAATGAATCATTGTATCTTTGTCTTTTCATCCTTGATATAAGGCACATACCTCATCAACTCAAGGAATTTGTTGAAATATTCATTTATGGTGAGTTGCCCTAGCTTGAGTTCATAGAAATCCTTAGTCTTTTCATCATAGTACATCTCAGATAGATACTTTTTCTTAAAATATTTCTCAAATCGTCTCTATGGAAACTCTTTCTCATGAATTCCTTTCACATTCCTAAGGTCCTCTGATGGAGGCATTTCCATTCAAGTTGAAAATGGCTATTCGGGCCTTTAAATTTTCAGAGTAGTCATGGACTCTAAAGTAATTCTTTAGGCCAATTATCCAAGCTTCTTCTTTTTCCCCCTTCTTAATATCTACATGGAAAGTGGGTGGCTTAGCTTTCTTAAACTCTTCAGGGTCACAACCCCTAAAAAAATTTATCCTCTTTCTTCTCCTCTGAAGGAGTGAAATAGTCACATTGTTAGACAACTCCTTGGAGTTGTCAGTTCCCTTACTAGAGGATTCTTCAAATGAGTCCTTGACGTTAGCATGCCTCATGGCTCCATGGTGGGACTTCTTCGAGGTGCTTCTTCATGTGTTGTTACTTTCAAGGCCATGTTTTTTAATCTCATGTGGACTTTGGTTTTTCTTAGTATTATGTTCGTCCACATTACTGGATGTTGGTCCATGTTGCAACTACCTTTGTATATATGATAGGATTTGCAATAGGAATGCATTAATTTCAATTTGTTTTTCCTATTATTTTATCAACCTTTCATTGTCTTCCTTACAACTTTGTAATTATTCCATAAGGCTTCTTACAATTTCAACTAAATCTGGAGGGGTTTCCACCACCTTCCTCTCATCAGAATCTTCTTCTATGTTATGTGATATTTCTCCAAACTCATGATGTGTCACCATTCTTCACATTGTAGTTTTGTTGCTTTCCACTAATTGTTTGAGTGCCGATAAAAGCATTTTTTGTTAGTCAGTTGTCCTCAAATTTTATGAACAACACGGGTAATTTTTGTAAGGTAAAATTAGCTTCATTATTCCACATATAACATCAACATGCAGATCAGACTTAAAACATGTAAAAACAATAGAAGGTCTTACTCTTTTCAGTAGTAATTCTTAAATAATCTCTTACAGTTGGGTAGGGTAGGGTACCCTGCTCAAAGGTTTTATATTATAATTTATTTCTACGGTTTCATGAGCCCAAGCAGGCCAAGTGTTGTTGTCTTCTCTGATACCACTTTGTCACACACCCGACCCCCTAAGCATCCTTTTAAGGGATGGGGTATGATTTTTTCGCTTTCCTACAACTCCCTGAATTCTTTGAATTAGGTCGCCATCTCCTTATTCTCACCGAGAGATTTTCAACGACTATAACCTTGCCCAAAATTGAGCTCGGGTTTGAAATTTATGGCCTTTCGAAGTTTTTGGGGCATCATTGGGCAATGGCCATACCCTTCACCACATGGCTTCACCTCTCTCGTGCCATATAACATGGCACTGTCGTGACCTGGGTTGTCACCCCTTGGTGATGATGTGGTTGTTGGTTGTAGGGAATATCTTTCGGTATTCGTATATATTGGCCTTCGGCCCTTCGAAATTCTTGCACAGGTCTAAAACTTCCCTGAAGTTTGAAGGAATCCTTCCACTCCAAAATATATGGTGGGTCTATGTCCATCCTTGGATCTAAAAGATGAGGTTTTTCCACACCTAACACATGGTTTATATGTGACAAGGAAGGAAAGGGGGGAGGTCCCACACCTAGCTCACGTCTAATCCCACGATGCCACGTGAACCTACCCAGACCCACCATGACACCATGGCGTATACAGTCCCGTTCAATTAGATATTGACACTTCATCGAGGGGATTTAATCGTTTGGTGCTTGGCCTATGGACCAACATACCAAATCTCTTAAAGCACGAGATTCTTGAAGTCTCAAAGCCCTAGAATTCCTCACCATGTACTTTGACCTTCGACCTTCGGGATGGTTTCACCACTCAAACCTTGTATCTCCTGAGGCAAGACTTCGTTGAAGTACTTAAGATGCCCCACCCCATTGGTTGATCGAATGGTTGATAAAATGACTCTAACAGATCCTTAATCTATGACCCACATCATTCCCAAATTACTTCCCTCGATCTGACAGTTGGCAGATTTTTTCCACTTCAGGATTTCGTGATTTCATGAACTTTCTCATATTAACCCTTCGATCCCTCGAAGGATTACCTGCCGAATGGGTGATAAAGTGGATATGAATGCTTGTTGTCAGTTAATAGTACTACCTACTCTATCATTTCAGTATACTCGATCTAATAGTTGAGAAGGATCCCAAATGGTCCGTAGATCAATGACTCACGTTGGTTTGTGACTTTAGCATTCGGGGATTCCAGTCGCTTCCAACTCTTTCACGCCCTGAGTGGGTCAATGTCAAATGACCGTAGCTTATATATGACGGTCATCAAGGGTCTTGAAGGATCCTTAGATCAACGACCGAGAGGGATTACTTGATCTAACGGTTACGACAACCCCCCCGAAAGGTAAATGGATGGCTACAATAGCACAATCCTTTCTCAAAGGGTCTTCTCTGTGTAAAACTTGGATCCTTTTACATGTTTTGCGGGGTTCATGGACCCCGATCGTATGTAGCTCCTAGTGGGTCGACGGATCTAGTCAGTAAGCCCACACGAAAGGTAATAAGCCCGTGGCTTCGAGCTTATGGTCACTTGGAACCATAGATGATTTTAGGGGCTAAATTTTGCTAATGGGCTAATTTTCCATGGTTTTTCCCAAAATAAGATTCGTCAATTTCCATTTTTTTCTTCAAATGATTCGCCCAAATTCCATAGAATAAAATTATTTTACCTTAAAAATCGCAAATGTTTTATAGAAATTATATAAAATCCTTAGAAATTTGAATATTTTTACGAAACTATAGCCAAACATTTAACATTTTGCATATTAAGGACTAGTAATATTAGCCCAGGTTTCTACATTTAAATATAATTTTCCATCCTTAAAATTATCCCTGCTTGGAACCTCTACACGCCCTGGAAGGCTATGCTTCAGAGTCTTAACTGAGAGTTGGTTAGGCATGTGGCTTTGGGCCTAAAGTCACATGGTAAAGTGGGTCGAGATAAACACCCTTTGTCTATAGAACTCAAATTTTATAGCGGGAAGAGGGATTTCAATGGATGGACGAGTTCATAATCAATCCTGTAGAGTCTGTCCCGACTTTGTATTTACAGATTTGATCTTTGGAAAATCCTTTTGAGGTTTATCAAAAATAGATTCACACAGAAGGCCAACTCGTCATTTTCCCCAATTTCATTTAAAACCCATTAATAATTATCCTCCTTTGTTAAACATGTTTAAATAGAAATCCATTGACAGAATATGATATTCAATTTCTTCTTCAAATTTCCCAGGAAACTAGTCCATCAAAGTTACAAAAAATACCATTCAACACGGTAAACAAATTATGCCATCATCTAGCTCAAGAAACTCATATTACAACCAAACCATTCAATACAATATAAACTCGGAATCACACTTATCTAAAACTTGGAATTTAGTTGGCAACTACTAAAGGGGGTTCCCTTTTCCACCCAACCATAGGCACAGTTTCTCTTAGAGTATTCCTCAATTGGCCACCCCCTAACTAGATCATGATTCCATGAGAGGTATTTTGCTTGATCTCAGCAACAACAAGGGACAAAGGTTACTCTCATTTTCCCACAGGAACTTGGCAGTTCAGTTTTCTATCCACCAAGCAAGGGAGTCTGTTGGAATTATTCACTCACTCATTGCATATTTGTTTATCATATTGATTAGAAAACATTGTGCAAGCGTTCCTATAACCAGAACAACTTATTTCTAAGTTCTTCTTTCAAACCAAAGATCCTCACGAACTCTCTCTTCTTGATTGGTCCTCAGACCCATTCGTGTCTCTCCTTTTCTGCCCTCTACCTGCAATTTTTACCTTTCTTTTCTTTCCTTTCCCAACAATATTATGTGGGTCAGATCAAGAAGTTTATAGATGGGTAGTCTACCCATCTCCTCATTGACTCTTGAGGAAGAATTCCCAACTACGAGCTTGACTGGTAATTAAGTTTTATGGGCCAGAAGATGGTTCTAGGTATGTGCAATTTATATCCAACAAAGTACTGACCTGGCAGGGGTCATCTCACCATTATCGGTTCCCTTTACCATCCCTCTCACGCATCATGATCTATATAGACAACCCTCTTTCAACATTCATGCCACAATTTCCTTTTATTAAATAACAAAATATATACATTACCTTCTATAGCAAGGTTCATTGTCTTTCCAACATTCACATGACAAATCTGTCCATAGTCTTGTTCACAATAATAATAATATTTACAAAGGGGGAAACAGGGTTGTTACAAGTATCTTAGGTGGGTAGGACCCATCAATAAATCTTCAAGATGGATCCATCAACCATAAAAGGTTTTGAGAGTAATCTCTAACATCCAAACCTATTTGTGAGGACCTACGGGTTAGAGAAGTCATGATTCCATATAAAAATATTTTTTCTTTAGTGGAGCCACACATGAGAACGTGGGCTTGCCAATAAAGGAAAAATCAATAGTCCATAGGTTAGTATCAAAATTATAATGACCACATTTATTTATTAAAAATAGGTGAACTTGCAAACTCTAAAGTAAGAAAAGTCAAAGATTAAGAAGATTCACCCCACTAAAATGGAAAATATCAAGGGGATTTAGGAAGAAGAATGCCTCAAAGAAAGAGATTAAATATGTTGCACTACAAACATGGATATCGAAAAGTGTTGAAATTACTAAGACAACTGAGAGGGGGGGGGGTGTGAATCAGTTATTATTGTGCTTAAACAATCTTATTCCTATTAAAATATTTTTAATCTTCTCCATGAGATCATCAAAATTATGCTAGACATGAACAACAGAAATAATAACCATCAATCACACATATAATATACACATAGACATATATTCATGAGGAAACCCATAAAGGGATAAAAACTCTTCTTCTTAGAATGATAGGCAGTCTTTTATGTTTTGTACATCATATATATTTGAGCACCAACTCAAAATGAGGCTACAACCTCTTCTTTAACACGCTGCAACTTGTAGAGAGCACCAACCCTCAATATTCTCTAGTACACACTAGAAAGAAGCATATTTTCTTCTTATGATCTCCAGCACCAACTGGATGGAAGCACCTACTTCCACTTATACAAGCACCAGCTTGCACACATAAAACTCTTTGTTTTCCCTAGCATCACCATGCCACCCTATTTTCTAGCCACAACTAGATGAAAGCTACAACTCCCTGTATTCAAGAACCAACTCGAATACCAGAGGACCACAGTCCTCCCTAGAGCCACCTTACCACATTGTGATATAAATATTTGTTACTGAAATTTATTACAGTGATACAATATTTATCTATGGCTTACTAGTCTCATCATTGTTTTGCTACACTACTCTGCTCTACATGCATCAATGTCTTTTTGCTCACATCTTCTTGCACTTTCTATTCTTCTTCTATGTCTCTGCATGTGCACCTCAGCTTTCTCTTCCTCTCTCATATATGCGTTTTTTGTTCTATATCATTCTTCTACATTTTATGCTATGTGCGCCATCTCCATTCTATGCGCTACGACTCCCCTCTACTCTTTCGCACCTCAATTCGTCGCCTCCTCTACAAGCATGACTATCATAATTAAAGAAGCCTCCTTTCTCTTCTCTGTTCTGCCTCTTTTTGTCATGCCAAGTCCTCTGCCAGATCATACTGGAAAATCTTCATATTCTCTGGCAGTTATCCACAGTCTGTTCGTCATCAGTGGTAGTTATCATGAGATTCCTGGCTTCTCTAGCAGTTACTCTCTTCGACACTTTTCCATCTATCAATTGTCTCTATGATGATCCTTCATTCTTATGGAAATTATATCGAGACTCTTCAAATCCTTTGGTGATCACCTTGAAGCTCTTCGATTTCTATGATAGATACAATCAGCTGTTTCGGCAATTACAATCAGTCTGTTCCGGCAATTACAGAGAGAACCTTTGTGTGCTCATCCCTTTGGCGCATTTTCCCTTACTGAGAAAACTACCTAGTGGGCGCTAGATTTTCTGGCTAAGCCCCTTCCTTTCACGTGACCACAAACTGTGATCAGATGCCTGTCCAAAAAGCGCTTCGTGACTTCACGCATCGTATATTCTGTTGTGAGTCACCTCGATTTTCCCAACTCCTGATCTCTGAAGAGGAGCCTAGCAACGCTATCTCCTTCCCTTATTCTCTGCTGACGTGACCTCTGGATGTGACCACACACAAGTCAAAAAGGCACTTCGTGACTTCGCGTTTCGCGATCTTGTGAGTTAGCTCTCCTCCATTCTTCGAAATCTGAGTGCCCGAACTCCGAACTTTGTCATGCCAGATCAACGACCCATGACATTTCTCGATCTATGGTCCATATCTCTCCTTCGCACTTTGAGATTTTGCGACTTGCGATGTCAGAGCTTAGAACACCTTCTTTATTTGATTCCCGAACTTGCACTTGCGCCAGATCAACGACCCACGATATTCTTTGATCAACGACTATGATCACCCTCACGAACTCGGACTTCGTGAGTTTTCGCTTCTCCTATATCTGATTTCCCGATTTACAAATCAGTGCAATGTTCATCTCTTGCCACGTGTCCTGCCTTAATGAATGACCAGGATTCCTTCGTAGCTTTGGAGTCTTGAATGACTCCTGGGCTTATCCTCTTTGCAACTCCACTGGATCTAATGACCCACGGCTATTAGTGCCTCTTCTCTCTAGGGATCCCTACTATCCTTCGAGAATATCGATGGCTCCTTGCCAAATAACTTGGCGTCAACCCTTCTGAGCTTAACTCTATGAGGTAACTTCGACCCTCGTCCTTCCTCTGAACTCTTCCAATCCTCTATCCCTCCTGAGCTTGATTCCTTATGAAAACTCACGGATTCTAAGGAATCCTGCGCACACTCCTTATGGCCTTCATGATAACCTCTAGCTATCTGGAAACTCCAACATTGTGCCTGGTGCACGTCCTCCTGAGCTTGTAGACAACAATTTCTCATGGTCTAGTCATTCCTGATGCTATCATCTCTACTTTCTTGTTTCCCATCCATGCTACCAATATTCAGTTGTCGTTGTTGTTCTTGCCATCAATGACAAGCACACTCTTCCTATAAACATGCCAACAAAAAGTGTGTGATGAGCATGAAGTCAATGGTGTTCTTGGATTTGCTATGTCTTATGGACCTATCACATGTATTGAGATGTTGGTCAAGGGATCTCTTCTTACTAAGGTTGTGAGAAGGATGGATGTAGGAAGTAATAAACTTAGTGTATGTCATTCTTAATGACTTTTTTCTCAAAATTTATTAACACATGTTGAACACTTCATAGAAAAAAAGTGTTAAGAATATATGGTCTGCATAAGCCATGAAATCTCAGAGGTAGTTGTGTGAGTTATTGAAGATAAAAAATAATCACCTTCCAATCTGTTACACATAAAAATGTCACACTTAAGTACATAACCCTAAGTGTCGCAAGTGTCGTAAAAGTATAATATGCACCTTGCTAAGTGTTGCATACACCTTGACACCATGAAATAACATATGTCACAATCCCTAGTCAATGTGGAGGAGAAATATATTATATGAAGGTCAAAATACTATGTGCACATGAATTATTTATTAATATTCATAAAAATGAAATTAATTTAGTGTGAGAATCCACTTCACATTTAGTTTCCTAATCTCAAGGAGAGGTTGAGAATCTCATGGATGGTTGAGATATTTTCTCAAACCAAAATCCTAATTTGGTGGATGTTGAGAGATATTTCCTCAAAATCCTTGAGAGACATTTTCAACCTAAAATCCTTGAGAGACATTTTCTTCCTAAAATTCTTGGAGATCCCATTTTAGTGGATCTAGTGAGTGATCTTCTCCATGGTGGTTAAGCCTCCAAATCCTATATAATGAGGGATTTCCATGGAGAAGAGGAGGAAGGAGGAATATTAGAGGAATCAAACCTTTGATTCAGAAGGAAGCTTGGAGATATCATACTTATGATCATGGGATTCATGCAAGGGTATAGACGAGGAGAGCTTGGAGGAGTGTTGCATCATCATCCATGTTTGTAAGTACTTTGGGTTCTCATTTTAATATACTTGGCCTATTTCCTTCAAGATTATGTATTCTTGCATATGCTTTTCTATTGTTCCTTCAATATTTGTAGATGAATTTGTTTGATCTAATCTTGTAGAGTAGGACTTCTTCGTTTCTCTTTGTTGTCTATTGGATTGCGGGTATCAAGTTGCATTAAGGAGTTCAAAGATCAAGCTCAGATTGGAAGCAGGGAGGACAAACTTTGAAACTAGGTGCATCACACATTTTCTCCCTCTCTCTCTTTCTGATTAGTTAAACTAAATTCAAAGGGATGTTAGTGTCCACTTGTGTTTTTCTATCTTGGTGTTAGGGGTCTATAATCCAAGGGAAAGTTAACTCGTCCGCAGGGGAATATTTATGTAACAGAAATTGGCGACTCCACTGGGGACGAACATTGAATTATCTTTCCTTGGATTGTCTGAGATTTTTCCCACCTTTAGATCTCATTTGTTGTTTGTTTATGATCTACTTCCCTTTATCTCTTCTTCATTGAATATTTCACAAAGTCTTTGGCAAAATTTTCTGAGTTTTTATCCTTTTTTTTTCTAAGTTTTTTGAAGGGAACGCTCCTATACTGTGTACACTGTAGCATTGATCTAGGATCAATGCTCTCCTGTAGTGTATACCATAGTGTTGTAGCACTTTGTCCCTCTGGAAACAAGAGCATTGATCTCCTTTTCTATGTTTTTTATGCCCCTTTCTGCTCACTTTTTCTCAATCTGATCCTAAGGGGATTTTTTCTCAGAGACCTTTGAATACTCTTGACTTTGCTTTGCTAAGAGTAGGGAATTTATGACTCATTTATGTTTATCCTTTGAGTCTGCAAATTTTCTCTTAGTTGTGGTCCCCTTGGGTTAACATGATCCCTTGATTCTTTCCGCCTTTGATTTTTTCTGATCTTCCTCTCATAAAGATTTCATATTGCTTGGTTGATCAACTAGGATTTGCAAGGGTTGCTTGGTATTGAGCCTTCTTTTATTCATTTGAAATATATGGCTTTTCTGGATGATTAGGACTTTTATGACAACCTAGCTTGATTTATGTTTCTTGTTGCTCTTTGTCTAAGGATTTTCGTGAGTGTTTATCTTCTTTTTCTTTTACATCTTTGAGTTCTTGATTGAACGAGTTATCATACTTTTTTCTTTCATTTCTCGTTATCCTTTGAGTGCATTCTTTGTTTGAAATATTTTTGCTTCGTGTCTTTTGTATTTGCTTCTGACTCTTTCATTTTGTTTGAAAGTAATGAAGCGTTAAATGATTTGTAGTTGCTTTCTTTTAAAATCAAATAAAGAAGATAATTGCGTTCTTATTTTTGGGTAGTGTAGTAGATTGCATTTAGAAAGTAATGTTTGGGAATTGGGTGTTTTTTTTAAGAAAGTTGAACCTCTTCTCCATCCCGTATGTTGGATTCATAGAAGAAAAATATTTGCATCCAATTATTCTGCATTCTTTTGGAGTCGAGTCTAAAACATCATAAGTTTCACTTTCGCACCCTTGAGTAAACAAAAACCCTAAAATGAAGCACTTATAAAATTGATCAAACACGTTTATATTATCTGGTAGCGAACCCACATTATCTTAAAGTGTAGGGCTTTGGAATAGGTTGTGAGGATAACTTTCCAAATCCATCAGACAAATATATAATCTTGTGCTAGGGAGAGGTAAATCCAATTATTCGTATAAGCATAGTCAGGATCCCCCTCTCACATAGGGGTTAAACATGAGGTCGCGTGTGGGAGAGTAGCATATATTTCCCCTCTAAAGATTAACCCACATAGAGGAAAGATCGTATATTGGGGGTTCTTCCTAAGAAACGATTGGTTTCATTTGGTCTCAGAGCTTCATGAATCCTGAATCTATTCAGGGTTTTTAGTAGTATTTCCATCCACTTGTCTTCAGTTCTCTTGAAGAATTTCAAACTTGTTATCCTGCCCATATGTTCCTTCCTGACTGTCAGTTGTACCCACCCAAAGGCTGACTATGAGTTGGTAACCTTAGTGTCCTATATCTGTAGGGTTGATACACAAGGTGACAGTGAAGGGGAGTCTTCGTCGTACCTGGGTCAGATGTTGGGCAAACTCACTCAAGCTCCTTAGAGGGTACATCCACGGGTAAAACTATGTGGGAACTTGCACCAAGGCGTAAGTCCATTATGCAGGTCACCAACGTAATTGATCCACTCGCTCTATCCCACCCCCTTCCTATAAAGATCTCGCGATGTTGGATTTCATCACCAACTAGTGGTTTCATAGTGGGAAGATTTGTTTGATTGTTTGTTTCTTAGATTTGTAGCATGTGTTGTTTGTTTTACTTAGTGGTCCTTAGGTCATGTCAGTTTCAATGGCATCAATTCCTATGAGTACCAACGAAGGAACCCATTTTCCGAAGGAACCTTTCCCCTTTCCTTCTTTTGTAAATGTTGGTCCTCTGTGCATTGCCACACCGAGTCTTCCGGGAGTCACCATCGGGTTACCAATTTGTTTTTTCCCCACTTGGTGATCTTGATTTTTCCCAGTGCTTTGAATGCACCTAATTCTTCGGATGTAAGAACACCACCCACAAATAAACCTCATGTCGACCTTTTTCCTTCTTCACCTGTCAAATATCCTTTCCTTTCTCCTTCTTCACCTAGTGAAATTTCTAAAGCAAGTAGCCAAGTTGATAAGAAGAATAAGAAACGTGAGGGGAAGAAGAAGAAGAATCAGAAAGAGACCAAGCCTCCAACTGCATCAGGTCATGTTGGATCCAAGCAACCAACTATTTTTAATTGTAATGGGAGTGTTGATAAAGTTGACAAGTCTAAAACAAAGAATCCTAAACCCAGATTCCCTTGCAGGATTTGTAAGGGTGACCACTTTATGAGGGATTTCCCTGGTCCCCAGGGTCTTAGAAATGTTGTCTTCCATGTCATCAACCCCTGTTGAACATGTCAGTGACACCCTGTCAACTAGTGATGTTAAGGTTGGTAAGAAGAATAGAATTGTCAACTTTCCTTGTATGTTATGTGAAGGTGATCATTACTCTCACCTTTTCCCTCATATGGATGAGGCTTCTTATCTTTTGGAAAGATTCAACTTCCAACTAGTTATCATAATATCTCTCCCAAATCGTCATTAGTTGATGGATTGGTCAATCTGGTTCCATCCTCGATCAGTCCAGTTGATCAGGTGGTCAATCTAGTTTCATCCTCGATTCAACCACTAACCCAAGTAGTTGATCTGGTTCCTTCATCGATCAACCTGAATCTTCATCTGAAAAGTGAAACCCAAGTGACTAATCTAGTTCCATCATCAATCAACCCCACTCTACATTTGAAGAGTGCCAAAGTGGTCAATCTAGTTCCGTCGTCAGTCAATCCCACTCCTCATTCAAAGAGTGAGGATGTTGCTCAGGTCTACCACATTAATGATGATTCACCCAGACAAGGGGGCACTCTTCCCATCCTGATGGCACCCCCTTCAAGCAATCAAATGATTTCTATTAATTGGAATCATTTGACAGAACGACATCTTCCTTCTTACGTGCCTTTCCAAATCACCGTGCATGTTTGTGATAGGAATATTCCTAACACTATAATAGACGAACGTGCTTATGTTAGCATCTTATCCATGAATTCTTAGAAAGATTTTGATTCCCCGCAACTTGCGCCCGTTACTCATAATTTGTTGATATTTGACAGAAGAGTTAGTCAACCTTTAGGGATCCTTCCTCAGTTTCCAGTTAATTTGGGAGGAAAAACGGTCTATGTCGATGTGATGGTAGTTCACAACCCCTTGGACTTTAACCTACTCCTCGGGAAAGACTATGTATGCATTGTGAGAGATTTTGTGTCCACTCTCTTTCGAGTGATATGTTTCCCTCAGAACAGAAACATAGTAACGATCGAATAGCTTTCATTCATTGACCCTCATCTGATGGTCAACCATCTGCCTTCTTTGAACGGTCCATACATGCCAATGATGCCTGGCTCGTCACAAGTCAATTGTGTAATGACCTGCCCCATGCGTTCAACCCTGCACGAGAAGGAATCTCTACCTTCTCCTAACTTAGATCCGGTAGTTCACATGGTCATCTCTTCGATAAGGCTATTAGTGCCAGATCTCCCTACCCTTATCGAGGTCATTGACATGCATTCCTTCTGGAGTGTTTTTCTGCCATCTAGTGAACATCTTCTGGAACCCATGGTTGACGTTTGTCCCTTGACATGTATTCCTTCCAGAGCATTGTCCTCTTGGAATCCATGACCAAGGAGAGGTTTTGAGCTTATTTTTTCTTCTCTATGGCAAGCTTATTAAAAAACGAAACATAGGTTTTGAGCATAACTTTGATTCTCTGTGGAAAGCTCGTTAAAAAATGAAACAAAAGCTATGAGCATAGTTTTTCCTCTTTGTGGCAAGCTTGTTAAAAAAATAAAACATAGGTTACAAGCATAGTTTCTCCTCTATGTGGCAAGTTCATTAAAAAATGAAACAAAAATCCAGGGATTGAACCCGGAGCCATGAGCATAGTTCTTTTCCAGTGTCAAGCTCGTTAAAAAATGAAACGATCACCTCTCCTCTAAAGTCGAGTATTTTCACTAGATCTCGTAGATATCGAGTTGAGTCTTTAGATATATCTCGTAGATGTCAAGTTGAGTCTTTCGTTAGGTCTCGTATTTGAACCTTCCTTTCATTTGCTTTTGTGAGTTGACCTTTTTTCCTCCATCCGGTACATAAATAGGTGACAATATAAGCATCGACGAATGAAATGAAGTTTGGGGGGACATGTCTCCAGCCTTCGATTATCATTCTGGAGTTAAGTCACTAGCTTTTCAAGCTGGGGGAAGATTACCAACCATCCATGGGTATCCCTCAAAACCTTTGGAAATTACGTTTAGAAATTACAAGCATAGTTTAATTTTGTTTCAAGCTTGTGTACAAATGAAACCAACTCAGAGCTTATTATTTGCTCTTTCTCGTGCTCGTAAATACATGAGAATGTGGTCGAGTATACTTTTATCACTTTTTTAGTCTCGTAAAGGTTATGTGAAAAATGAACCCCCTGGAGTTTTCTTTAAGCTCTTTCCAGACTTCTAAAGATGAAAATATTGTCGACCGATCTTGCTTCCTTTCACACTCGTTAAAAGGTTTGAAAGGGCATCTTTCGAGTGGCAGTTTATATTTTTTTGGCCTCGCGAGACTAATTACGAAAAATGAACATTCTAATTAGAAGAGTTCTCCCTTGTATTGTTTTAGACTTTTTTTGATCTTGGGAGACTAAACTTACGAAAAAATCATCCATGGAGTCACCTTTAAGTTCTTTTCAGACTCTCTAAACATGAAAAACCACCAATTTTTCCTTCTTTGGACTTGCTAAACTACAAATTGAAGGACCCATATGGGAACAAACCCTTACTTCTTCCAGTTCGTTAAATAAAGGAAGTGGAACTTACCGAAGGTGAGTTATATCGAGCATGTGTTACCCTCCTCTAACTCGTTAAATGAAAAAGAGGTACTCATCTATTTGGGTGGGGGAAAAATTGAAGGAAGTGGGTCAAGTTTTTTTGAATCCTTTATGGCATCTATTGTTGCCCTTGAACATGGAACCTGTTTTCATCTCGCCGTACAGTTGGATAATCCGCTTGTCTCTAAGTAATACCAATTCCATGTGTCGCCATACTTTTTCGTCCAGCCGAAGAGTGCTCTTATTTTCATCACATTACATTCTTGGTACTCGTCGAGTCAATGTTGCCAAGACAGTTGTCGTGCCTTATCATGTTCATGGGAAGTTTCACTTCAAACCACCCATCTGCAGTATTTTCAGTTTCCATTTTCTGTGCCAGTGCATACTCATTTGGTTCACCATCTTACATCACTTTCCTGTGTCAGTTTCAGGTCGATGATGGGGGATACATCAAGGCCCTCCTTCGACGAGTCTTTTCCTGTCGATTTCAACACATCATCTAGGAATCAGACTTAGAAACCAGTTAGTACCTTGGGACCTGCATGTTGTAGATTTTAACCTTGTACAATATTTACTGCAAACAGATTTTCAGTAAAAGAACAAAAAAGATAAAATGGAAAATACAAACATTACACAGAGATTTTTCCCCTGGAAACCCAAACCGAGAAAACCAACATATTCTATATTCATCCATAGTGATACATTGTTTACAATACAATATACATATAGGAGACAATGGCATCCAAAACCCTAACCCAATGACTTGGATTAGTCAACAACCCTAATTCCTTAACCGGAAATAGAAAACCATCGGCAAAGAAACCATGTGTCGAAAAACCACCTAAATATGTGACACGTTTCTCGAGGCAAAAAAAAATTTCTCGGGGGCGCTGTGGGGCCTAGCGGCCCCCCGACACAACACAGACACTATTGCTCATGCAAAGAATATAACAGATACCCAACGTATTTTACATATTAGTATGAAGAGATTGTAATATCCATAATAATAAATCTAATGTGGAGTAAATAATCTTTCATGCATGTATATACATAGAAATAATACTTAAAAACTATATCAGATCACTATTGAAAAAACAAGAATATGAGGAAATTTTATTTGTTTTGTTAATCGAGTGTCAATGGTGAGTTATAGGACACTAGGGTAACTCCATTTTCATTCAAAATTTGCTAAGCGCCTAGATATTATATCTCAGTGATTGTTTTTTTAGGCTTCCTAAATATGAAGTTAAGATGGATTTACTCTGATTAATTGCCAAATAAAATAGTTTTTTAACTCCCATTACTATGTTAAGTTTCATGCACCATCGATGAAATTTTGGTTGATATTAATTGGTCGAAAAATAACATGCTCATTTTCCACACAAATAGGTGTAAAAATCAAATCAAATTCAGTGGGATGTAAAAATAATGTGTTGTGTAACTTCAATGATCTCTTCCTTGTAAACCAAGCATGAAACTTCCAACACACGTCAAATCATAATAATCTCCATTCTTGGAAAGAATTTGAAGTCTATAAAATGGAAGCATGCCATGGCAAGACACTACCCTCATGTCCTTGTTCTTGCATAAACAATTTTGAAAAAATAATTTCCTGGGAAATACCATGATAGTGCATATATGTATATACATTTAGTTATTATGGGGAATGCCTTAATAGATGTGTGATTTTCAAGGATTTGTTCTAATGTTTGGAAACTCCATTTGTCTTTCAAAATTAGTGTTTTGGTTCTAAGGATTATGTTGTTTGCAGGTAATATTTATGTGTTCTTTATTCATTTATTTTCTACCTCCTTTTTTTGCATTCCAAAATCTAATATTTTGGAAATTGAAGCTTAAATTTCTAAACATTGATGTGTTAAAAGTTAGGAAAAAGTTATTACGTGAAAATAATGTTTGATCTCATTGGTGTCACTGTAAAACAACTCGATATTGGCCTATGAAGGTTGTTGATTGATGCATTAAGATACTATTTTATTTTAATGATGTAAAAAAATGGTCTTGAACACTGCCACTATTGCTAACTTAAATCCCCTTTGCTTGATGCAGAAGACAATGGCCATCACCTTGACTCATGGCATTTACAAGATGGATTTGCCTGAAAATGCTTGGGCAAATGTTTTATTTAAAAAATGCTAGTTAAAGATCTTGGCTCATGCTTTTGACAAATATATGGGCAAAACATATTTAGATGAGGTTATTTTCAAGCATTTTTGTTGAAAAATCCAAGGAATAGTACCATGAAAAATACTCGTTCTTCAACAAGGAAAATATCTCGATCCACTTCTAGCTTAAAGAGACATGTTTTCCCTCTTCTATCGACCATTTCATGCAAATATTTGTGTCAACAAGTGAAGTGCTTGAAATTTAGATACCAACAAAGTACATTGATTTAAAATTATACGTTATTTTTTTTTAAATGATGATACTTTAACCATGACAACTAACAACTTATCCAAAAGTCCAATAAAGTTAGAGTGTAAACGCCTTATAGACTTGACATATATATTTAATAATTGGTACTTACTTTTGTGTATTGTGTACCCGCTACTCAACCTTTATTTTCATGTTATCACTTTTCTACATGTTAAACAATGTCAAAAATGAAAAATATACATGTGGAGAGTTTTTATTGAGATGGGACAAGTGTTTTTTCCATCAAACTTTCTCGATGTTTCAAAACAGTAGAATTGTAGCAAACTTGCCAGGAAGAGTTGTAATTCAAATGGGACAAGTGTTTTTTCCATAAAATTTTTAAGAGGTAAGCCCTTAAAATTTTAAAGTGCACAAGGAAAGGAACATGGGGACATAGTTACATTGAATTGAATGAGGAAAAATGTCTTTTCATTATTACTTCTTAAACCCTAAACCTTGAAAAAAGCCCGGTCCTTGTTTTCAAGCTTCTAGATTTCTCATCCATGTGTTGAAGGTGCATAATTGTAACATAGTACAAAAGCTAATACAGAAGAAGAGACATCACTATAAACAAAGCATTCCTCTCGCTTTTCATCACTAATTTATGGTGGCAAAGATTTTCTAGAGGATTGCAAACATGTCCATCACAAACGAGGCATACCTCATATTGCCAGTATATATCCATCAACATAAAGACAAGAAGGGCATCGTTGATAACATTGGATTCAATGTGCTCAAAGCTACCATTGTGAGGCCCTTTCCTAGATGGTTTAATCCAGACATTGTTAACATTAAGAGGTGCTTTCATAGATGGTCTAATACAAACATTGTTAACATTAAGACTATGGCTTCTATTGTTGCAATATACCCTAAAACAATCCGTTCCAATGCCATATTTATCTATCAATGTTTTTTTTTTCTCCTTATGGTTACAATTGTTTCAATTCAAATTCAGATTGGATATTAGCCAATTGAAATCTATTCATTTCAGAATAAAAGATTGAAAATGTTAAACTGTGTGAATTCATGTGATCTCGAGTATTAAATAACGATATAGTCGGTGTGCAAAAATATGATGATATGAGAATGCATGTAGGAGAGGAGATGGGTGGATATTTAAAACGCGTATTTGGCAAGATGTAACTATGCTATGTTTAAAATTATTGGTATAGTTCCTTATGTGGAAATGGGATGTTGAGCTTTAGGATGGTTGGTTTTTGTTCAATATTATGGTTTTTGGTTCAATGTTTTTTTCTCCTTATGGTTACAATTGTTTCAATTCAAATTCAGATTGGATATTAGCCAATTGAAATCTATTTGTTTCAGAATTAAAGATTAAAAATGTTAAACTATGTGTAAATTCAGGTGATCTCAAGTAATAAATAACGATATAGTCTATGTGCAAAAATATGATGATTTGAGTATGCATGTAGGAAAGGAGATGGGTGGATATTTAAAACACTTATTTGGCAAGATGTAACTATGCCATGTTTAAAACTATTGGTATAGTTCTTTATGTGGAAATGGGATGTTGAGTTTTAGGATGGTTGGTTTTTGTTCAACAATATGTTTCACAGAGCTCTAATGTGTTTTTTCAACTATGTGCCCCACCCACATTTGATCTTCTTTATTCTCATACGAACTATTATGTATTGTAATTTAATTTTAGTTAAATTAGTTGGATTTTTAATTAGTTTAGAATAGATTAAATGTTTTTATAAAGTTATAGCTTGGATACAATTCTTGTGTAGCTTAATTATAGCTTTGGTACAATTCTCTTGCAGTTTAATTATAGTTTTGAAACAATTCTAGTGTAGCTTAATTATAGCTTTGGTACAATTCTCTTGCAGTTTAATTATAGCTTTGAAACACTAAATGATAATGTGTGTAGATATATTTCTAGATCAAAATTCAATTAAACCATAATTTTTTTTTTAAATATAAACGAAATAAATACAATAAACATAGTTTAATGCCTTTGCTCTTGTAATCGGTAAGTAAGATTACATTAAAACCTTTAAAAACAATTAAAAAACAAATTTCAATGTGCTTATTCTTACAATTGGTAAGCCATTAGTTCATTTAAAAGAATTGTTTTAAAAAACGCACAAAAATGCAAATGTGAAAATAAACAGAGTTCAAAGTCACTCTTCTAGCCATTGGTGAGTAAAGATTCAATTCATTTCTTAAAAAATGTTCAGTTAAACTTTAAAATTAAAATTAAATAAAAACTTAAAAAAATGTCTACAAAAACAAATATAAGAAATATAGTATAATACCCATGTTCTCGCCATTAGTAAATAAAGATCAAATAAAATAAAATAAATAAATCTCCAATGGAGACAGTGCATGCCCTGCATGATCTCCAAAAAGAAGCAACGTAAACTTTCCAGTGTAGAACTTAAAATGCATTCGGACATATATATATATAATTTTCTAGGCATAAATAGATTAAAATTACGACAAAAGTTATAAATCGCCGTTGCCGGGGATCGAACCCGGGTCACCCGCGTGACAGGCGGGAATACTTACCACTATACTACAACGACTGTATTGATTGAA
>ML861312.1:8986-24071 GCA_009831015.1 Picea engelmannii | reverse complement strand
ATTAACCTACGATGTGCCCTTCAAGACTCACCTACGTACTCCAAGGGTGTCACTCACCATGTTGACTTAGTTTGGAAGTTGTCTCACACTTGGAGTCAATACTCCACTTGTCAACCTTGTGTGAGATTAAGGGCTTACCGAGGAATAAGGAATCCGCCTTATTGCATGCCCCTCATAAATCCTCATGAACGACTTTCTCAGTCTGCCCTCACGACACCGTGAACCTCTCAAGAACAAGGTAGTCGTTAACCTTAAGTTCAGGTCACAACGAGAGTGATATTAGGCTGTGATAGGGACGTTGCCACACCTCTCCCTAATATATCAAATATCTGTGTATGACCCCTTTACTCCATACGTGAGTCCTATTAACGAGCGTCACCATTTCTACATCCACTAACAAAAATAATATTAATAAATCTTATACATGAAATCCATAAGTAAAATCATCATCATAATACATGCGTAATAAAATCAAGTAATCATAATCAAAGTCAATAGTTCACTCCCTGACTCAATCCACAGTCCAAGGTATTATGTCGATGCCATCAAAATCCTCATCGTGTCATGTTTCCTACACACTCAGGAAACCTCATCATAATACATGTCAATTCTATACATCAATATTATTAACATATCAAAATTTCAATACTCAATTATGACATAAACTTTAACTCATAAATCAATCAGTTAATCACATAGTACCATGTTTAGCTGGATCACTTGCACTCAAATGTCCTCAAATAATAAATCAGTGTTATGAAATATATTTTGTGAAATGTGGATGTTACATACACCCCCTCTTGTTTTAAACTTCGTCCTAAGGTTTGTACAATCTAACAATGAAACAATAACATAGCTACTACTAATCTATCTATCTAGTTTTCAAAATAAATATGGAAACTACTGATGCATCATATGTGCGTCCTCCCAAGTGGCATAATAGATTATAAGTGTCCCACTAGACCTCGAAATGATCGACCAACCGACACCATAGTTGTTGAGTGTGATGGTCTAGTATGTGGATTGGCTTCGCTATGAGAGCACCCTCATCTGATAGTTGCAATGAACTCAAATCAATAACATCCGACGGATCTAAAATATAATGACGTAAAACTAAAACATGAAACACATTGTGCATATGCCCCAAAGAATCAGGTAAGGCTAGTCGATAAGACACGTGTCCCTTCTTTTCTATAACCTTGAAAGGTCCCACAAACCTTAGAGAGATTTTATCTCTCTTTCCAAACTTAATCACATTTTTATACGACTTCACCCACAAGAAAATTTTGTCACCAACATCATAACTACGGTCTTGCACTTTCTTAATCCTTTTCTTTATGGTTCGCATCTGATCTTCCATTTCCTGAATCACTTCTGGTCCCACTAGGACCGTATCTTCTAGTCGATCCCAACTCAAAGGTGTCCTACACGACTGTCCATATAGAAACTCAAAAGGTACCATCTTTATTGAACTCTGGTAACTATTATTATACACAAATTCTACCAATGGAAAAAATTCTTCCCATCATTTATGTCAATCCATCACATACATTCGAAGCATATCTTCTAGAATCTGATTCGTTTTTTCCGTTTTTTCCGTCGGTTTCGAGGTGATATGTTGTACTAAAATTTAACTACGTGCCTAAAATCCTCTTGGAAACTAGTCCAAAAACGTCTAGTGAATACCGATCTTTGATAAGATATTATCTTCCTCGGTACACCATGCAATCCTACAAATAAAAAATTCTAGCTATGTCATGTGCTTGATATGTCGTACGAACTAGAATAAAATGTGAACTCTTCGTCAAAGTGTCAACAACTACAAAGATATAATCGTGTCTCCTTGTCGTCAATGGAAATCCAATAATAAAATACATCAATATAACTTCCCATTTCGATTAAGGAATCACATGTAGCTGTAATAATTCCACTGGATGTCTATGTTCATCCTTCACTTGCCGACATTCAAGACATCTGGCCACATAGCAAACTATATCGGATTTCATTCCCTTCCAAAAGAATAGTGGTTTAATATCTGCCTTTATTTTCGTGACTCCTGGATGAGCCATATACACTGCTCGATGAGCTTCGTTCAAAATTTAATTTCTCATTTCGTCATTTGATGGTACATAAAATTTTCCATTATATCTTAATAGTCTGTCATTATCTAAAGAATAACCCTCATATCTAGGTATCATCATGGTATCTTGTTCGATATTGTCTTTTACTTCTTTGTACCAGTCGTCATCAATTTGTAATGCTAAAATATTTTCTCGAAGGTTCGTTTTTAGTGGTATTACAAAGAAAATGTGTGGTCTTCGACTCAACACATCTGATACTTGGTTAATCCTTCCTTTAATGTATGTGATTTCAAAATCATACTCACTTAAAAGTTTTGACCAACGTCTTTGTTGTGCATTCAAATCACTCTGTGTAAAAAATTGTTGTAATCCACAATGATTGGTTTTCAACTCGAATTTCCATCCAATAAGGTAGTGTCGTCAAACTCGTAAGGCATAAAAAATCGCTAATAATTCCCAATCATGCATTACATAATTCTCTTCATGACTTCTTAGTTTCCTAGAAATATATGTGATAACTCGACCTTCTTGCATTAGTACTCCACCTAGTCCTTCCTTTGATGCGTCAGTACAAACTATGAATTCCTTATCCATATCGGGGACCTTCAATATAGGTGCTATTGTTAATAATTCTTTAAGATTCTGAAACGATTCAACGCATTTCTATGACCATACACATTTCTTATTCTTCTTTTGCATTTCTGTAATTGGGTTTGCTATTTTTGAAAATCCTTCGACGAAGCGTTGATAGTAACTTGCTAATCCCATAAAACTACATACTTCTTGCATATTCGTCGGTGTTGGCCATTCCATAATAGTCTCTACCTTCGTTAGATCCACAATGATACCTTCTACAAAAATAATGTGTCCTAAATAATGAATCTTTGTCTGATAAAAATAACATTTTGACAACTTTCCGTACAACTTGTTTTCTCTTAAGCACTGTAAAACTAATCTCAGATGTTCACCGTGCTCCTCTTTTGTCTGAGAGTAAATTAATATATCATCAATAAACACCTATACGAACTTTTCCAAGTATTCGCAGAACACCCCATTCATTAAACTCATAAATACACTAGGGGCATTTGTCAAACCAAATGGTAATACCGAAAATTCATAGTGTCCAAATCTTGTCTTAAACTCTATTTTAGGAATATCTTTCTCCTTGATTCACAATTGATGATATCCCGATCGTGGCTTGTTTGATTGATGATAGTCAATGCAAATTCTCCACGATCCATGCTTCTTTGTTGCAAAACTTACTGGTGCACCCCATGGTGATACACTTGGACGTATAAGTCCCAAATCTAACAAATCTTCAATTGCATCTTTAACTCTTGCAATTCATCTGTCGACATATGATATGGCGTTCTAGCAATTTGTTCAATTCCAGGTTTTAAATCTATAGTAAATTCAATTTTGTTTTTGGTGGTACACCCAATAATTCCTCAGGAAAAACATCAACAAACTTCGATACTACCAGAAAGTACTTCAATCTTTCCATGTCACTCTTTTCGTTAAGAGCTAAAATGGTGTACAAAATACATCCCTTGGACATATTTTTCTTCAACTGTAAGGAAGTAATAAATCTCAACGATACTCCTTGGTTTCTTCCTACAATTACTCTACTTTGTCCTGAATAATCAATTAATATTAATCTTTTCATCTTACAGTTGAGTATCACGTTGTATGATTCTAACCAATCCATTCCAATCACAATGTCATAGGATCCCAAGGTTGTGAAAAAAAGGGTTGTCACACTTTTTCCAGGTAAACATAAGTAAAATTGAAATTGTCTTAAATGATAGATTGTCTATTTAAGGATCTCTTGTTTTTACTATTAAGTTTTTGTCACGATACTATTGAAAATTCTTCCTAACCTTTAAATTAGTAAGATGAATAATTATTGTAATAGTATATATTGTGTTATGAAGTGATGACCAAGATACCAGATTCTCTATGCTATTTTTGAAGAATTTTTAGTGAGGAATGCTAAGAATTATAGTTAAACTTCAGAATAGATTAAAGTTATGGGAATTAGATACTTCCTTGTTCCTTAGAACAGTCACCAGTCTTGAGACCTTAAATGGTCAAAATCAATTGGATGAATCCTAGACTTGAGCGTTGATTATGTGTCTTGGAGGTCCTAACCTTGCAGGATATGTTGGATGGGTAGACATGGTTTGTGATGTCATGTGATATGACAGATCCTTAATACCTTGAAGTTGTGTCTAAATCTAGTTGTGCAATGAGATGAATGGAATTGATTGTGTATTACTCAAGTATGTTGATATCGTGTTTCACTTGTTCTATTGATGTTAAAAAAAAATATCTCTTACTGCTTCTCAATTACTTTCATGACGTAAGAGAGAGGATGTTATAATATCGATCACATCTTCTTCTTCCCTTTTAGAATTCATCCAGTTATATTGTGTCTTTCTTTGAGAAGAATATAACCGAGTTTTGATTTCATCCTTATCTTCTTTTCAGGTCATCTTGATCATGTTTGTTCCAACCTCACTCAGTGTTCTCTCATTTTTTCTTGTATATATTTAATTTAATCCACGTGAGCCCCAATCCCAATCCATTTATGGACAAACACCTTTAATTTTATGAGAATTTAAAAGACAATATTGTTTTTGAGAAAATCTCAGAGAGCTATTTAGAGGTTAATTTTGATTATATCTTGTAACTCTGAGCTTTTGAGTATAAGATATTTGAAATTAACTTATCATATTCTATTTTTTATTTCAATAGAAATACTCTTTTAAAGTTCTCTTATTTATGGGCCATATGTTCTTTTCTTTTTGGTGTGATAAAAAATACTTTTGAAACTGTGATGGATGTGAGGATCATTTCGTTATTTTATGAAATCCATTATTTTATTTATTTTCTACAAATTTTGTAAATAGAGATTCTTGGTCCATTTCATATGAATCCTTTGTGTATATTTATTATTTTCTTGAGGGATAAAGATTTGGTATTTGGTATTTTACAATTTCCATTTTTATATTGATTGTTCCGAGATTATCAAGATAATCTTTCAGATTATCAGAGGAATACTACCTCTATAAAAATGAAGGGGGATTTTTAATCCTCATGAGGTTGTTGTTTCAGTCTTAACAAATTCAAACATCAACAAAGACTTCGATGCTTCCTCCTTGATAAGTTGTTCTAACTTTTCTTCCAATGACTTCTTATCACTCTTAAGATTTTCATTTGCGTAAGTAGGTTTTGGTTTTGATTCTTTATACGCGGAAATTCTTCATTTCCTGGATTGTTGACTTTATTCTTAGTGTCTTTATTCTCATCTTTTAAACTTCAGATTTGTTCTAAGAAACTTTGATTAAGGTTCTTTAAGTGCACACTTTCTTCTTCTTGTTCTAATAGGTGCTTCTTGAATTATTTATCAAGATATTCTTTTTCTTGTTCTAATATTTGATTACAGTTTTTCTTCGTAGACTTGGATTTCTTGACTTGTGCAAGTAATTTCTGACTATGATATTTTAAACGAGAAATTTCTTTGTTTTTATCCATAGTAACTTCGCCAATTTTTTTTTGCATCCTTGATATTGATTTTTAATTTTCTTGAAGGATCCCCTTCGAGATATCTTTTAAGTATTTTGATGAAGGTATTATCGATTTTGACCTCATTGTAATGTCTTGGAATGTCATAATTTTCCTTTTATAGGAAAAGGTCGAAAATATTTTCTCTTTGTTTAAAATGAAGGTACCTAGTTTTCCCAACCAGGGTAACCCAAGAATTATGTCAAACTCTTTTTTATACATAATTGCCACTTTGAATTGTAATATATCTTCATAATCATCAATTATCACCAGCAAGTCCTTAATTTCATATTGTGTTTTGTGAAAAATATCTTCCCTTTCAATTGTATTGGGCTCTTGAATTAATAATTGATTTGTCAAATCGATATTAATGTAGTTTTCCTTATGATCCACACTAATAATGATGTTAATCTCTTTTCCTTGAATACTCCCTTTTAGTGTAATTAATTCGTAACATAAAATATCAAAACCTTCATAAGAAAATATTCCTTTTGTCATTTTGGAACTGTTCATTTTTTTTAGATCTCCTTATAGCTCCTCTTTACTTCAAATTAAAGCTTAGGATTACTTTTATCACCCCTCTATTTAATATTTATTTAAATAACCCTTTAACTTAAATACAATATATTTGATTTCTTTATATCTCACTTTTTTTTCTTTTGAATAAAATCTCGAACATTTGAATACTCTTCAACTTAATGTACTAAGAGTAAAGAGCTTAAAATATCTTTCCATAGTTGTTTCCCTTTGTACCTTATATATATATATATATATATTTCCTCTTCACTTAAAATTTTTAAATACTTTAGAGCCTTTAAATACTCTTTTTGGACTTTAATTTAACCCCTTTTGTGATATTAGGTTGTGACAGGGACGTTGCCACACCTCTCCCTAATCAATCAGATATCTGTGTATAACCCCTTTAATCCATACATGAGTCCTATTAACAAGCATCACCATTCCTGCATCCACTGACAAAAATAATATTAATAAATCTTATACATGAAATCCATAACTGAAATCATCATCATAATACATGCATAATAAAATCAAGTAATCATAATCAAAGTCAATATTTCACTCCCTAACTCAATCCACAGTCCAAGGTATTATGTCGATGCCATCAAAATCCTCATCATAATACATGTCAATGCTATACATCAATATTATTAACATATCAAAATTTCAATACTCAATTATGACATAAACTTTAACTCATAAATCAATCAGTTAATCACATAGTACCATGTTTAGCTAGATCACTTGCACTCAAATGTCCTCAAATAATAAATCAGTGTTATGAAATATGTTCTGTGAAATGTGGATGTTACATACACCCCCTCTTGTTTTAAACTTCATTTTGAGGTTTGTACAATCTAACAATGAAACAATAACATAGCTACTACTAATCTATCTATCTAGTTTTCAAAATAAATATGGAAACTGCCAATCTATCATATGTGTGTCCTCCCAAGTGGCATAATAGATTATAAGTGTCCCACTGGACCTCGAAATGATTGACCAACTGACACCATAGTTGTTGAGTGTGATGGTCTAGTATGTGGATTGGCTTCGCTATGAGAGCACCCTCGTCCGATAGTTGCAATGAACTCAAATCAATAACATGCGACGGATCTAAAATATAATGACGTAAAACTAAAACATGAAACACATTGTGCATATGCCCCAAAGAATCAGGTAAGGCTAGTCGATAAGACACGTGTCCCTTGTTTTCTATAACCTTGAAAGGTCCCACAAACCTTAGAGAGATTTTATCTCTCTTTCCAAACTTAATCACATTTTTATACGACTTCACCCACAAGAAAACTTTGTCACCAACATCATAACTACGGTCTTGCATAACACTTTTGTCAGTCTTGCGCTTCCTTAATCCTTTTATTTATGGTTCGCATCTGATCTTCCATTTCCTGAATCACTTCTGGTCCCACTAGAACCCTATCTTCTAGTCAATCCCAACTCAAAGGTGTCCTACACGACCGTCCATATCGAAACTCAAAAGGTACCATCTTTATCGAACTTTGGTAACTATTATTATACACAAATTCTACCAATGGAAAAAATTCTTCCCATCATTTATGTTGATCCATCACATACATTTGAAGCAAATCTTCTAGAATCTGATTCGTTTTTTCCGTTTTTCCGTCGGTTTCAGGGTGATATGTTGTACTAAAATTTAACTACGTGCCTAAAAGCCTCTTGGAAACTAGTCCAAAAACATCCAGTGAATACTGATCTTTGATAAGATATTATCTTCCTCGGTACACCATGCACTCCTACACTAAAAAAATCTAGCTATGTCATGTTCTTGATATGTCGTACGAACTAGAATAAAATGTGAACTCTTCGTCAAAGTGTCAACAACTACAAAGATATAATCGTGTCTCCTTGTCATCAATGGAAATCCAATAATAAAATACATCAATATAACTTCCCATTTTGATTAAGGAATCACATGTAGCTGTAATAATTCCGCTGGATGTCTATGTTCATCCTTCACTTGCCGACATTCAAGACATCTGGCCACATAGCTACCTATATCATATTTCATTCCTTTCCAAAAGAATAGTGGTTTAATATCTGCCTTTATTTTCATGATTCCTGGATGAACCATATACACTGCTCGATGAGCTTCATTCAAAATTTAATTTCTCATTTCGTCATTTGGTGGTACATAAATTTTTCCATTATATCTTAATAGTCTGTCATTGTCCAAAGAATAACCCTCATATCTAGGTATCATCATGGTATCTTGTCCGATATTGTCTTTTACTTCTTTGTACCAGTCGTCATCAATTTGTAATGCTAAAATATTTTCCCGAAGGTTCATTTTTAGTGGTATTACAAAGAAAATGTGTGGTCTCCGACTCAACACATCTGATACGTGGTTAATCGTTCCTTTAATGTATGTGATTTCAAAATCATACTCACTTAAAAGTTTTGACCAACGTCTTTGTCGTGCATTCAAATCACTCTGTGTAAAAAATTGTTGTAATCCACAATGATCGTTTTTCAACTCGAATTTCCATCCAATAAGGTAGTGTCACCAAACTCATAAGGCATAAACAATCGCTAATAATTCCAAATCATGCATTACATAATTCTCTTCATGAATTCTTATTTTCCTAGAAATATATGCGATAAATCGACCTTCTTGCATTAGTACTCCACCTAGTCCTTCCTTGGATGAGTCAATACAAACTATGAATTCCTTATCCATATCGGGGACCTTCAATATAGGTGCTATTGTTGATAATTCTTTAAGCTTCTGAAATGATTCAACACATTTCTATGACCATACACATTTCGTATTCTTCTTTTTCATTTCTGTAATTGGGTTTGCTATTTTTGAAAATCCTTCGACGAAGCGTCGATAGTAACTTGCTAATCCCATAAAACTACATACTTCTTGCATGTTCATCGGTGTTGGCCATTCCATAATAGCCTCTACCTTCGTTAGATCCACAATGATACCTTCTACAAAAATAATGTGTCCTAAATAATGAATCTTTGTTTGATAAAAATAACATTTCGACAACTTTCCGTACAACTTGTTTTCTCTTAAGCACTGTAAAACTAATCTCAAATGTTCACCGTGCTCCTCTTTTGTCTGAGAGTAAATTAATATATCATCAATAAACACCTATACGAACTTTTCCAAGTATTCGCAGAACACCCCATTCATTAAACTCATAAATACACTAGAGGCATTTGTCAAACCAAATGGTAATACTGAAAATTCATAGTGTCCAAATCTTGTCTTAAACGCTGTTTTAGGAATATCTTTCTCCTTGATTCACAATTGATGATATCCCGACCTCAAATAAATCTTTAAAAACACTTTCACCCCCTTCATTTGGTCAAATAAATCATCAATTCTCGGTAACATGTATTGATTCGTGATCGTGGCTTGTTTGATTGATGATAGTCAATGCAAAGTCTCCATGATCCGTGCTTCTTTCTTGCAAAACTTACTGGTGCACCCCACGGTGATACTCTTGGACGTATAAGTCCCAAATCTAACAAATCTTCAATTTCATCTTTAACTCTTGCAATTCATGTGTCGACATCTGATATGGCGTTCTAGCAATTTGTTCCATTCCAGGTTTTAAATCTATAGTAAATTCAATTTTTTGTTGGTGGTACACCTAGTAATTCCTTAGGAAAAACATCAGCAAACTTCGATACTACCAGAAAGTATTCCAATCTTTCCATGTCACTCTTTTCGTTAAGAGCTAAAATGGTGTACAACTTACATCCCTTGCACATATTTTTCTTCAACTGTAAGGAAGTAATAAATATCAACGATACTCGGTTTCTTCCTACAATTACTCTAATTTTTCCTAAATAATCAATTAATATTAATCTTTTCATCTTACAGTTGAGTATCACGTCGTATGATTCTAACCAATCCATTCCAATCACAATGTCATAGGATCCCAAGGTTGTGAAAAAAAGGGTTGTCACACTTTTTCCAGGTAAACATAAGTAAAATTGAAATTGTCTTAAATGATAGATTGTCTATTTAAGGATCTCTGGTTTTTAATATTAAGTTTTTGTCATGATACTATTGAAAATTCTTCCTAACCTTTAAATTAGTAAAATGAATAATTATTGTAATAGTATATATTGTGTTATGAAGTGATGACCAAGATACCAGATTCTCTATGCTATTTTTGAAGAATTCGTAGTAAAGAATGCTAAGAATTATAGTTAAACTTCAGAATAGATTAAATTTATGGAAATTAGATACTTCCTTGTTCCTTAGAACAGTCGCCAATATTGAGACCTTAAATGGTCAAAATCAATTGGATGAATCCTAGACTTGAGCGTTGATTATGTGTCTTGGAGGTCCTAACCTTGCAGGATATGTTGGATGGGTAGACACGGTTTGTGATGTCATGTGATATGACAGATCCTTAATACCTTGAAGTTGTATCTAAATCTAGTTGTGCAATGAGATGAATGGAATTGACTGTGTATTACTCAAGTATGTTGATATCGTGTTTCACTTGTTCTATTGATGTTAAAAAAAAATATCTCTTACTGCTTCTCAATTACTTTCATGACGTAAGAGAGAGGATGTTACAATATCGATCACATCTTCTTCTTCCCTTTTAGAATTCATCCAGTTATATTGTGTCTTTCTTTGAGAAGAATATAACCGAGTTTTGATTTCATCCTTATCTTCTTTTCAGGTCATCTTGATCGTGTTTGTTCCAACCTCACTCAGCCTTCTCTCATTTTTTCTTGTATATATTTAATTTAATCCACGTGAGCACCAATCCCAATCCATTTATGGATGAACGCCTTTAATTTTATGAGAATTTAAAAGACAATATTGTTTTTGAGAAAATCTCAGAGAACTATTTAGAGGTTAATTTTGATTATATCTTGTAACTTTGAGCTTTTGAGTATAAGATATTTGAAATTAACTTATCATATTCTATTTTTTATTTCAATAGAAATACTCTTTTAAAGTTCTCTTATTTATGGGCCATATGTTCTTTTGTTTTTGGTGTGATAAAAAATACTTTTGAAACTGTGATAGATGTGAGGATCATTTCGTTATTTTATGAAATCCATTATTTTATTTATTTTCTACAAATTTTGTAAATAGAGATTCTTGGTCCATTTCACATGAATCCTTTGTGTATATTTATTATTTTCTTGAGGGATAAAGATTTGGTATTTGGTATTTTACAATTTCCATTTTTATATTGATTGTTCCAAGATTATCAGAGGAATACTACCTCTATAAAAATGAAGGGGGATTTTTAATCCTCATGAGATTGTTGTTTCAGTCTTAACAAATTCAAACATCAACAAAGACTTTGATGCTTCCTCCTTGATAAGTTGTTCTAACTTATCTTCCAACGACTTCTTATCACTCTTAAGCTTTTCATTTGCGTAAGTAGGTTTTGGTTTTGATTCTTTATACATGAAAATTCTTCATTTCCTGGATTGTTGACTTTATTCTTAGTGTCTTTATTCTCATCTTTTAAACTTCAGATTTGTTCTAAGAAACTTTGATTAAGGTTCTTTAAGTGCACACTTTCTTCTTCTTGTTCTAATAGGTGCTTCTTGAATTATTTATCAAGATATTATTTTTCTTGTTCTTATATTTGATTACAGTTTTGCTTCGTAGCCTTGGATTTCTTGACTTGTGCAAGTAATTTCTGACTATGATATTTTAAACGAGAAATTTGTTTGTTTTTATCCATAATAACTTCGTTAATTTTTTTTTGCATCCTTGATATTGATTTTTAATTTTCTCGAAGGATCCCCTTCGAGATATCTTTTAAGTATTTTGATGAAGGTATTATCGATTTTGACCTCATTGTAATGTCTTGGAATGTCATAATTTTCTTTTTATAGGAAAAGGTCGAAAATATTTTCTCTTTGTTTAAAATGAAGGTACCTAGTTTTCCCAACCAGGGTAACCTAGGAATTATGTCAAACTCTTTTTTATACATAATTGCCACTTTGAATTGTAATTTATCTTCATAATCATCAATTATCACCAGCAAGTCCTTAATTTCATATTATGTTTTGCGAAAAATATCTTCCTTTTCAATTATATTGGGCTCTTGAATTAATAATTGATTTGTCAAATCGATATTAATGTAGTTTTCCTTATGATCCACACTAATAATGATGTTAATCTCTTTTCCTTGAATACTCCCTTTTAGTGTAATTAATTCGTAACATAAAATATCAAAACCTTCATAAGAAAATCTTCCTTTTGTCATTTTGAAACTGTTCATTTTTTTTTAGATCTCCTTATAGCTCCTCTTTACTTCAAATTAAAGCTTAGGATTACTTTTATCACCCCTCTATTTAATCTTTATTTAAATAACCCTTTAACTTAAATAAAATATATTTGATTTCTTTATATCTCACTTTTTTTTCTTTTGAATAAAATCTCGAACATTTGAATACTCTTCAACTTAATGTACTAAGAGTAAAGAGCTTAAAATATCTTTCCATAGTTGTTTCCCTTTGTACCTTTTATATATATATATATATATATATATATATATATATATATTTCCTCTTCGCTTAAATTTTTTAAATACTTTAGAGCCTTTAAATACTCCTTTTGGATTTTAATTTAACCCTTTTTTTATACTTTATAAAAATATAGTTTATATTCACTTAGTCACTTTTTTTTTTTTATCTTTTCTTTAAAAGGTATTTCAATATTAAAGATATCTTAATATTAAACTTTGATGCTTGATAAAATATGCATAAGAACAACAAGATGGCAGAAAAGGCTCACTAGCCAACACTTTTGTATTCACACCAATGTTACATATTTATAGTACAATGGGTGATGCCACATCATAGAGAGATTTTCTCTAGATCCTAAAATCATGCATGATGATTAGGCTATGAAATCTTAACTTACTCATTAGTTATCACTTGAGGATATATTACTAATATCCTAAATTAATAATACAAATATAGGTGACTATTAGACTTAGTGATTGGTTAAGGTACGCCATAGGCTAAAATCCCCCCCCTCAATCACAAGTCTGATCAATAATACTATCAATGAAGCATAAACTGGTATCAATTCCAAGTTTTCATATTGAAACTCCTGAGCTGAGCCTCAATGAAGAACTCCCTGAAAAATCGCCAATTTGGATGCCGAATTGTTCATCTGAAATGAACTGGAAGAGAGATGAGATATGGAAGTGAACGACTACAATATTTGAACATTCTCTGATTGCTTGACAATTTGATCATTTTTCCAAGTATTTGAGCTAGAAGAATCTGAGGTCTTCTGCTAATTGGTGAACATGTAGTATCACCACTCTACTATCAGTGTATCACTGAAAGTGCTCTATGAATCTGTGATTTGGGATAACCACTAACCAATTGATACCATGTATCTGATGGTTTTTGGGTAACCACTAACCAATATTTACACTTTTAGGTGTCCAACAACATCCCAATGTATAATGTGTATGATTCAATTGCAATTCATTGAACCATAATCTTGCCAAATTCTGCCATCTCTGGAAAATATCACTATGTAATCATGTGAGCCAGGATGCATGCAATTTGTTCACTTAATGTAAACTCCAATTTGATGAGAGCGAACCAAGAGAAGTGAATCAACTTCTATTCTGACACATCCCTGAAAATGCTTGACAACTCAATCAAATGCCAAGATGCAATGCAGAAGGATCCTCTTGTCCTCTGCTAGGTCGAATGACCATCTATGTGAACCAAACATCCACATCATTCACTAATACATTTTGGTCAAATTTCGATGGCGCGTTTGACACAATTGCCACTTTCTATTGTCGGAAGACCGACAAACCGCGGACCCCCTCAAATGTCGTTTCATAGGACGTCGTTTTTTCAACGACCTAGTTTTCGTCTGTATTGCGACATTATATGACGCCACGTGTCATCATAAATTGGATTGTCCAACCCCATATTGACGTCGTAAGACCGATTTCTAGGTCGTGGAAATACCGACGTTGTAAACATGGCAAAAGGGACGTTTCAAACGTGGCAATACCGACGTTGTAAACGTGGCAAAAGGGACGTTTCAAACGTGGCAATACCGATGTTGTAAACGTGGCAAGAGAGATGTTTCAAACGTGGCAAGAGAGACGTTTAAAAGGTGGCAAAAGAGACGTTCTTAAGGTGGCAAGAGAGATGTTTTAAAGGTGGAAAGAAAAATGTTTCAAAGGTGGCAAGAGAGACGTTTTAGAGGTGGCAAGAGAGACGTTCTGAAGGTGGCAAGACCGACATGACGAGGTATTAGCTCTGACGTGGTTGCTATGGGAGCGACACTCTTGGACATGGCAAGAACGACATCCATCATGTGGCAAGAGTGACAGCCTAGAGTTACTAGATCCGACGCGGTTTCTATGGGAGCGACAATATTGGAGGTGGAAAGAGAGACGTCTTGAATGTGGCAATAACGACGGGAAGAGAGTGAAAGACGTTGCAATTGCCACCTTTGTGTAGGTATTTGAAAAAAAAATACAATATCAATATCAAGACCTAATAGTCATTCCAAGCCCAAAGGAGGAGTAAGTCATATAGGTGTCAGCTAGTGACCCACTTAATAGTTTCCTTAGGCTTTCCCTCACACTAAAGGTTGGGTTTTTTCTTTCGAGAGTGTCTAAGAGATAAAAAGACCCAATATGGTGAATGAACTGAAATTAAGTTCATACACGTCTAACAGATCCTTCAAACTCTTACCCAATGAAACATGTTGTCACAACTTCTATCCTAATGAGATTACTCTTTGTATCATCTCCACAAGCATGAAGACCTAAAATATGAGGTATGCAAAATTTGTGCATGGCAAATCACTTTAAAAATGAACTTGTGTCTAACTACATGTTCATCTCCTCTTCTTTAAATGACGTCCATAGCAGAACCATACAAAA
>WSFP011413012.1:0-24231 GCA_009831015.1 Picea engelmannii | reverse complement strand
ACGTGGATCCTCATGGTTGAGGAGAAATGAATTTTTGAAGATGACAAAGTGAATTGAAGAAGGAAGTACATGTAGGCCCTGAAGATAATTAAAGAAAAGAATTACAAAATAAGAAAGTGTTAGGTTGGCCCTAATGTTAAAAGTAATTTATATAAATGGTATAAATAAATATCATTATACATTCATTTGATACACAAGTCGAATTTCAGAGGAAATCAGAAGTAAAGAAGGCCGTATTTCAAGGGAGGATGAAGTCTTCTGGTGATGTGTTCTAAGGTATGTTATTTTTAGGTCATCTTACCATTTTCGCTATAATTGTTTTTCTAAAACTATTAAGATGGTTAAATTTCTATGGTATTGAGAATACATCAGGGTACCTTTGGTAAAATTTTCAGCTCTTGATTTACTATAATTATGGAGATACACTCTATGGAAGATAGGGTTTTTGACCAGTCCTGAAGCTAGTCAATAAAGAGGTGTTCCGGGTAAAACATGCATAACGTCTTCATAGAGAATCCAACTGAAGTGGGAAAAATTTCATTGGAAAGAGTACAGACTGTAGTTTCTTGTGTGTGAGTTTTAGAGTTGGATGTTAAATATTGAGCGTGGGGCATTCTGCACAAGTTTGGTCTCCTGAATAAACCATAATTGAACAATGTCTACCATTCTCTCTATAACTTGTTTTGGGGGAGGATTCAAGGAGTGAAACTTGGAGAAGTTTCAGAGAATAGATTGGGTAATATTATCTACAGGTTCAGAGTATTCCAAGAATTGAATAATTGTAGAAGTTGAATAAGTCTCAAGAAGCATTATCAGGTTCTATGTGATGGTTGGTTGATGGTGATGATTTAATGTGAAGTTTTATTATCTCTCATATATTCTTGGGTGGAAGGAAGGGGCAAGGATGGATAGTTCAAATCTCTCTTGATATTGGAGGATTGTATATTCCTCTTGGAGGTTTATCCCTCCCTTTACATTTGGAAGTTGTAGCTACCTTTGGAAGTCATTACTTCCCTTGAACAATAACTATGGATTATTTCTCATAAATTGTGCATGGTGTATTGTGGTGTATTGGTGTAACTCTTATACTATTGTTCATTTCTCATTGGATATAATTGAATGGTTTAAGTATAAGTTTAAAAAGGTTTTATATTGTACTTGATACTGATTCACCCCCCTCTGAGTATCAACAATTGGTATCAGATCGGGTTACCTTCAGTACAGTTTAACCATTGGAAGGAAGATCCTAAGAATAAATGGAAGACAACATTCCAAATGGGATTCCACCATTTGATGGAAGCAATTTTGAATACTAGAGTAATAGAATGGAAACTTACTTGAAAGCTCTTGGGGCAGATGTTTGGTTCTCTGTTGATTTAGGATACAATTCTTTGAAGAAACCAAAGACTGCAACTCATAAGGAAGCAAAAAGGAACAATAAATTGGCAATAGATACCATCCTGGATGGATTGACAGATTCAGTGAAATACAAGGTGGGATCATGTGCATCATAAAAATAGATTTTGGACAACCTACAAGACCTTTATGCAAGGGAAGAAGCAGAAGAAGAAGAAGAAGAAGAAGAAGAATAAGTTGAAGCAAATTACAACATCTCAGATTTCAAAGAAGCAAATAGAGGTCAGTTATTTTTCTTTAATTGTGAAGGAGTGGGACATGTTGAATTTGAATGTCCTCATCCAAGGATTGAAATAGATGACACCGAAGAAGAAAATCATGAAGCATAAATTATTCAACAAGAAGATGAGAATCTTAAAAAATTGAAGCATGTTGAGATTGAAAATGACAAGCTCAAAGATACACATAGAAAACTAAGAAGTGAATTGGGTAGTTGTGAAAATACAGTTGTAAGATTGAAGAAACAATTAGAATACTTTGAGAAACTAAGAGAAGAAAACATTTCCTTGAAAACTCTACTCGAAGAAGAAAGAAGAATAGGATATGTAAGGAATGTCCAAATTATGAAGAAAGAAGAAGATTGTGAGAAAATTGAATGGATGGGTGAAACTTCAAGTGTCAAAAGACTTAACACATATTGGATGGATGGGTGGAACTTCATACAAAGAAGATGAAAATACCAACAAGAAGGTTGAAGAAAGAACTACATAGACAGTTGATGAGAAGTGGACTACGATACCAGAAAGAAGGAATGATTACAAAAGAGATGAATATCCAAGAAGACCTCCTACCTCCAGGAATCAAAGAAGCTTCAATCAGTATGAAGGAAACTACAGAAGAGTAGATCATGAACCCAGATGGACTACATCACAAAGAAGGCCACTTACTCCAAGGTATCAAAATTTCTTTCTTGGTCTTTGTTATACTTGCAAAATTTTTGGACATAAGGCAATTAATTGTAGAATCAATGAAAGGAAAAAATACGCAAGAAACATGAATGGTGTAAATAGAAGATATGGAAATAATCGTGGATTTGTCAACATAAGTTATAATTCATTTTCCCCATTGATGGACAAAAATATTGTATGCTACAAATGTAATTATTTTGGTCACAAAACACGAGATTGCAGATATATGAATGAAGATGTCTCTCTGACAACCACAGTATGGAGAAGGAAAGAGATTCCAAACAATGAAGATTGTCGAATAGAATTAACCGCTGAAGAATGTAAAGAAGAATATGAATGGTACATAGACAGTGGATGTTCTTCACACATGACCGGGGATCAAGACAAATTCATCAGCTTGAAGAGAAAGGGTGGAAATGTTGCATTTGGAGATGACTCATCTGCAAAAATAATTGGAGAAGGTGTAGTAGAACTTGGAAGAAAAAATGTAAAAGAAAAGAATGTCCTATTGGTTGAAGACTTGAAGAATAATATACTCAGTGTTAGTAAAATGTGTGATCAAGGATACACTCTTACGTTTGACTCCCGAAAATGTAAAATCAGAGAAAATAATTCAGGAAGATTGGTTGCAACTGCAACAATAAGACCGAACAACATATACATCCTAGACATGAAGAAGAGAGAGAAGAAATAAGCCACACAAAATGATTCCAAGGAAGAAAAAGTCCCAAAGACCAAAAATAAGGATGAAGTATTATTGAGTGCCACATGTTCAGGGGGAGCAACCTCAAAGAAGAAGGTTACCTTTTTCCATTAAAATCAAGGGGAGAAGCCCTACCCTTTGCCATTGATGTCAAAGGGGGAGAGAAATTGGGATCATGATGATAGGGGGATCATGAGTGTTTCCATCAATGACAAAGGGGGAGATTGCTGGAAGATTGGTTGTTGTCATTGATGTCAACCCTAGTCATTGGTTTTGGACCGAAAGATTGATGAAGGTAATTGCACATGAAGGACAATGCACATTCAGATGAAAAACCCATGGATGTATAGTATAGATCACGTTGTTTCTAGTGGTATGTGACACGTCACATGGATCCTCATTGTTGAGGAGAAATGAATTTTTGAATATAACAAAGTGAATTGAAGAAGGAAGTACATGTAGGCCCTAAAGATAATTAAAGAAAAGAATTACAAAATAAGAAAGTGTCAGGTCGGCCCTAATGTTAAAAGGAAGTGACATAAATGGTATAAATAAATATCATTATACATTCATTTGATACACAAGTCAAATTTCAAAGGAAATCAGAAGTAAAGAAGGCCGGATTTCAAGGGAGGATGAAGTCTTTTGGTGATGTGTTCTAAGGTATGTTATTTTCAGGTCATCTTACCATTTTCGCTATAACATTTTTTATAGAACGATTCAGATGGTGAAATTGCTATGGTATTGAGAAGACATATCAAGGTACCTTTGGTAAAAGTTTTAGCTCTTGATTCTCTATAATTATGGAAATACACTCTGTGGAGGTTAGGGTTTTTGGCCAGTCCTGAAGCTAGTCAATAAACAGGTGTTCCGGGTAAACAAATCATAACTTCTTCATAGAGAATCCAAATGAAGTGGAAAATATTTCATTGGAAATAGTATGGATTGTGGTTTTGTGTGTGTGAGTTTCATAGTCGGATGTTAAATATTGAGTGTGGGGCATTCTGTACAAGTTCGGTCTCCTGAATAAACCAGAATTGAACAAGGTCTACCATTCTCTCTATAAATTCTTTTTGGGGAGGATTCAAGGAGTGAAACTTGGAGAAGTTTCAAAGAATAAATTGAGTAATATTATCTACAGGATCAGAGTAATCCAAGAATTGAATAATTTCATAAATTGAAGAAGTCTCAGGAAGCATTATCAGGTTCTATGTGATGGTTGGTTGATGGTGATGATTTAATATAAAGTTTTATTATCTCTCATATATTATTTGGTGGAAGGAAGGGCCAAGGATGGAGAGTTCAAATATCTCTTGATATTGGATGATTGTATCTTCCTCTTGGAGGTTTATACCTCGCTTTACATTTGGAATCTGTAGCTACCTTTGGAAGTCATTAGTTCCCTTGAACAATAACTATTGATTATTTATCATATATTGTGCATGGTGTATTGTGGTGTATTGGTGTAACTCTTATACTATTGTTCATTGCTCATTGGATATAATTGAATGGTTTAAGTATAAGTTGAAAAAGGTTTTAAATTGTAATTGATAATGATTCACCCCCCTCTCAGTATCAACAACCTGGTGGTAGCCAGACTTCATATCAATGTTACTGAAGTATTTCTCCCCCTTGAGATGATTAAGGAGATCGTCAATTCTGTGAATCGGGTACCGGTTCTTGATTGTGATTTTATTTAGGGTCCGGTAATCAATGCAAAGTCGCTAGGTCCTGTCTTTCTTTTTCACCAGCACGATTGGGCTCCCACAAGGCAATGAGATGGGACAGATGTGCCCCTTGTTGAGTAGTTCTTGGATCTATCGTTTGATCTCCTCATTCTCTAAAAGAGAGCGGTGGTAGACTAGCCCATTGGGAAGTGATGCACCGGAGGTCAGATCGATGGGATGCTTGACCTTACAGTGCAGAGGTACCTCGATAGGTGAGGAGAAGATGTCTTTGTATTCCGCCACAACCTTGTCCACTTGATTCTGCTATGTGGAGAGGTAGATCACGGAGGCCCTGGATGTCGCTGCAATATTTTTCTCACGCTAAGAGCGAATCATGAAGAATAAAAACTTATTGGTCTAAGAGATGACCTTCCTACATTTCTTGGCAAAGATAAAGGAAATAACACTAGGTGGGACTGCCTTGGGTATCATGTATAATTTCCTATTCAAAGTAATAATAACACTGTGAGGCCTAGAATTATATACAACATGAAGTTTCCATAAATAAGGTTGGACCAAAAGAACATTACTAACTTTAAGAGGAGCGACATCACACAATACCTCATCTTTGAAGGGTTTGATGCCGTACGACATGCGACACTGTTGGTTGACGCAGAGATTGCTTCCTTGGCAGAGCCATCCAATTGTGTAGGGTTGCGGGTACGACGTTGTCGGCATGGATAGCTTCTTGATGAACTCTTCTGAGACGAGGTTCTTCCAACTACCGCTATCAACGATAAAGTGCAACATGATGCCTTTTACCCACATCTGTTAATGAAAGAGGCACTTGCCTTCTTTTGGCTCATCTGGTTCACCGAGTTGGACCTTGATGGTAGAAACGTCGCCACTGGGTTCCACATTGATGATCCATATCCCCATTTCTAGTTTTGACTCAGATTCGAAACCAATATTTTATTCATAGTATTTCACCTCAGCCACCAACGATTACTTGGAGCAACAATAGACAATGTTATGCTAGGGGCTCTTATGGAAGTTGCACCATTTCCCGATATCTTTATTTATCTTTCCGATGTCCTTATTTTCTTGTGACCTAGAATGGTTGTCCCGAGGTTGTATTTATTTGCTCTATCATTTGTTTTGCATGCTGGGGGATTCCCTTTACTTGCTTCTGATGTGAGGGTTTCCCAGGCCCAAATTTCCACATATTTTGTTTAATCTTTTGCTCGATTTTGATGACATATTGGTAGGCCACGCACAAGGATGAGATGTTGAAAAACTCCATTTCGACATGGATGTATTTATGCATACCACCGCGATACTTGAGCACCAGATGTCACTCAGAATATTTGATACCCTGCTTGGTGCGTAAGGTATGGAAGATATTTTTGAACTCTAGCACTGCTTGGTCTCTTTCCTGCTACAATGTGGTCCATTTTGTATACATGTTGTCATAACTTCCGACAGGGTAGTATTTTTCCTTGATAGCATCCTTGAATGACCCCCATGTGACCACAAATGTAAATAATTAGGGTTCCTATGTTTCCTTTTGCTCACAGAAAGTATCCCACCAATATTTGACACGGGGAAAAACTTTGAGGAGCGCAAACATAATATTTTCTCTGTTCAAAAAGTCATGGAAAAAAAATACCCTTCTAGCAGATTCAACCATTTATCTACAACATCTGCGTCTATTTGACCTTCAAATATGGGAATATCAAAGTTTATTTTTACCTTTAAGGGGTCGATGCCTCCGTTTGAGGAAGATGCATCGCCTGTTGGTAGCCGCCGAAGGATTTGCGCAAAACTATCCATAATTTCGATCCTCTATTGCGTGAGGGATTCCTCGAGAAACATTTTGAAAGGATCTTATGTCCCATCGTATTTATTTTCTCCCACCATTAGAGGTCGCTTGGGAATGTGAGAGATTTTTTCCTCAAGAGAGACAAGATCGAGACCCAAATCTTTGTACCCTGACCTCGTCAGAGACATGCATTAAGAATGACAAGGAGCAGACCGCTCTGATACCACTGATCCTGATTTTATAAGAAGAACGAAAATGAATACATATTATTATTATTCTTAACACAGAGACACAAGAATAACAAGGATACAATAACATAGATACAATAAAACTAGTTTCTATTCAATAAGAAAATGTGCTGAAACTGTAAAATGCAGTGGAAAACAAGCTTGCTAGAATGGTGGCAACTTATCTCCGAGAAGAGATGTGATGGTTGTGCTTATTCGCAAGAATATGGTTACAATGAGGTTGTCCAAGCCTTTTTTACAATAAACAAGAATTCCAAAACCCTAGACATCCAAAAACCTAACCCTAGGAGATGAAATGCCAAAAGTCATGTGGGCCCCGTTGGGGTAAGCTAGTACATCAACTTCCCAGGGTCGTAACTTTTTCATTCGATCTCTGCATTAGGCACACGATAGCCCGTTGGAAAGGTCTATCCAAGGAATACACATGTTTTCGTCATATTGTGATTTTGTATATAGTCTGACAATGACGAGCCCTTAAAAAGATGTTTAGGTCCTCAAAACAACCTCGAAAGTCAGGAACCCAAAAACTAGGAAAAAACTGCCAAAATAAGCGAGTTGGAATAGGTGGGAGGCCACCAACATCCATATGGATCACAAAGTGAGTTTATTAACATAAATTGACTTAGGGAACTTAAGTAAATGGGGATATCTAATCTCCACCCTTGAACTTGGTTAGATAAGATCTAATCGTAGCCATTGGTTCCTAGGTTAACCTAATGATGAAGTTAAAGAAAAGGAAAAGGAGGAAAAGGGAATTCATTGTTTCACTTCAATTTTGAGTGAAGGAGAAGAGGAGAAGTGAGGAAGACGAGGATAAAGGGGCACACTTGAGGAATAGGAAGAGGGTGTACTTATTCCAAGGAAGGGCACACTTTCAACATATGAAGGACACACTTTTTTCTACAAGAAGGGCATAGTTTTCAAGGTATTTCTTAGTAACAAATACATGAAGTACAACGCTGAAGTATGCGATAGAGGGCATTGTTTCCTAGGTAGTCAGATAAAAGAAATTACAAGTAAGAAAAGGGAATCTAACTAGAGATAAGTTTGTTGTATTGCTTGCTGTAATATTTTCCCTATAAATTCCTAATAAATTTTCTCTTCACTAGTTTTCCCCTTGGGGGTTTTTGCAGGGTCACGTTGAAAAAAATTCATGATTAAAATTTCTGTGGTGTGAATTTTTATTATCAACATTTTAAGTGGAAAATATTAGAGGTGTATCTCATGTTTTAATAACTGTTAAAATGCAATTTTTGGACAACAAACTTTTTATTTATTAAACCTTATAACATCAACTTTAAATGAGCATGATATCAGTTCTTGAAGGAAGAAAATATACATGTTAGTGACCTCGAGACAGTACCTAAGAAAAACCTATTATAAAAACATAAGAAACATAAAAAATATTCATGGTATCGAAGCTTAAGGGCACAAGAGAGGGCTGATTAACTGCAGATAGTGGACAAATTTTTTATCTCACCCTGGAAGCTTCATTTTCACACCCGATATTGGTGTGTGAGTAGTATATTGCTTTGGTCATTTTTTTATTAGTTGGAAGCCATGTTATGTGGAGGGTTGAGGGTGGAGGATAGACTAGCAGGTGTTGGCAATTGGTCTCCATGGAAGGGTAGGATAGTTTTTATTTTGGAGGAGCCTGAGCTATGGGACATTGTTGAAAATCCTATGGTACCTCCTACTGATGCAATGCTCTTGGCTGATTTTAGGAAGAGGAACATCAAGGCCAAGAGAATTATCCTAGATGAAATAAAATACCACAATATTCCTCATGTTTCCAGTAACGACTTTGCATTTTAGATGTGGCAGTCCTTGTGTAGTCTTTACCAGATCCCTAACCAAAACTAAAATATGGTGCTCCAAAAGAAGTTGAGGGGCACTAAGATGATGAAGACTGATTCAATCACCTCATACCTCATGGTATTTTCTCAGATTCATGATGAGTTGGTAGTTGTGGAGGAGGTAGTGGATCCATATGAGTTGGTGAGGACAACCTTAAATGTCTTCTCCAAACCATGGGATAGCTATGTACAAGGCATTGTAGCTAGAGAGCATATACCCAGTTAGGAGAGGTTATGGGATGAGTTTGTAAAGGAGGAGCTCAGGTTTGGCTCAAGATATTCTAGTCAACATCATGGTGGGGATGATGAGAGGGATATTTTTCTTTTGGAAAAGGGAGGGAAGAAGACCAAGAAGGGTCCCAAGAGTGGGGACAAGCAACAACAAAAGGGAGGTGAGAAACTAAAGGATATGAGAAAAGTTAAATGATTTGCTTGTAAAAATATGGGGCACTATGCTATATAGTGTCCCAACATGAAGAAGAAGAAGCAGGGTGGAACAACAACATCAACTGAGGAGGATGAGTTCACCTCTCTATTTGAGAGGGATATATCCTTGCTTGTCAGTTTGTCTACAAATGATACACCATCCAATGTATGATACATAGTCAATGGAGCATTCAGTTATATGTCTAGCATTAGAGAGCACTTTATTAATATTATAGAGTCTGGGATAAATTTGGAGATAGTGCTTGGGAATAATGCCATAGTCAGGGTGGCTGGGTGTGGAACAATTTCCTTTCAGAGGGAGTTGAGGCCACCCATGGTGTTCAGGGATGTATTGTATGTCCCTGGGGTAAAGAAGTATCTGATATCAGTTTCCACCATTTAGGATAGGGGATTTGAGGTGTCATTTCGAAGTTATGAGGTCCTCATTTACCCTAAGGGGTCTAGTATCACATCAAACAGAGTGATTGGGACTCGTGATGGGAAACTGTATAGACTCAATTTTCAACCATTGCATGCTTTGTCTAGTAGAAACGACAACAACGATTTGTGACATAGAAGGATGGCTCACTTGCATCATGGAGCTCTAAGGGTGTTTAGGGATATTATGAAAATATTTCCGTAGTTCGACAATAATCATTAGGAGGTATGCAGGGGGTGTTCTCTCGGGAAGTACACCAATAATGTCTTTTCAAGTAGTGACAATAGATCAGTTGGGATGCTTTATTTGGTACACTTTGATGTGTCTGGGCCCATGTCATTAGTTTCCTTGGGTGGATTTGAGTACTATATGAAATTCATTGATGACCACTCCAGGAGGACCTGCATCTATTTTCTAAAGACCAAGAGCGAGGTATTCAAGAGGTTCCAAGAGTTTATGGCTCTTGTGGAGAACCAAACAGGGAGAAATATCAAGGTCTTGAGGTTGGAAAATGGGGGCGAGTTTACCTCCACAGAGTTTAGATACTTTTGCAAACATGAGGGTATTAAGAGACAATTGAGTGTTCCTTACAACCATCAACAGAATGGGGTTTTTGAGAGGAAGAACATGGCTATTTTTGGTGCAACAAGATCTATGTTGCATGATCAGGGGTTTCCATTTTTCTTATGGGATGAAGTTTGCAATACTGTAGTGTATCCGCAGAATATGAGTCCACAAAGATGATGTAAGTGGGAAAACCCCCTATGGACTACAGTAGGGTTCTAAAGTGCAGGCAAAGATAACCATCTAAAGTATCCTAATTTTAACAACTATCCCGACATTATCCCACAATCATACATAAAAACCAAAGTATAGGGATCCGGTAGTCCTACCTTAAACTCCACGTCCGATATGGATCCCTTTGTGCTTGGTTGTTTCCCGACTGCAAGTCTCCTCCCAAGGCTGACCTGCATTCATCAAAAGACAAACAAGAAACTACAAGCATTCATTCTACATATGGATTAGTGGGTTAGATATCATAATCAAAATGCAAGTAAATCATGAAGATTGAAGACATCATTTGGTAGGACGGGAAAAGTATTTCTTTATATTAATCTCACAAAGTTAGTTACAATATGAGACCGACAAATGCTCCTCGAACTCGGTCCTGAGCTCCTCTTCACCATGCACCAACTACTTCCACGTACTCTTCTCCTCTTCAGTTCTCTCTAGGAAAATGGCAAGGATTTGCAATGGAGGAAAAAAGGGATGAAAAAGGGAATTCTGGCTCAAACTCACAACGTGGTTGCAAAATATTGGGGCAAAGGGAGGATATTGAAATGGGTAGAGTTTCTTTGCTCTCATGCTTCCTTTTGAAATGGGACCCCCACACCTTCTTTTATAGGCCAAAAAGCTCCGACTATAGGCGGTCAAAAGATTAGTAACGACCCAAAAGCCCATATCCCTTTGAAATTTTTATTTTTCGCGCTTTTTGTGAGTGTACACGGGCTGTAATGGTGCAGAAAGCATGTGAACATGGGCAATAGTGGTGCAGGGCACGTACATCTTCAAGAAAATGGTTTTTTTAGAAGAGTTGTTCAATGATGGCTTGACAAAGATAGCAATTAAGATGGCCCGATGCCAGGTATGCATGTATGGTGCAATTTAGGGTTATAAAAGATGCCCCCTAATGTGTGAGGTTAGAAGATCATCTGATGACCGAAATACATTACAAATCTTCACCAACGTATGAAACGAGTGAGCCTAGAGACCAGAGTTCAGGAGGTGCCATTTGCAAAATAATAATTTGTCTCACCGAGGCGGGCATACCCATGCTCGAGATGAAATAAAATCATGGATGCCAATCAAATACACTGCAGATCCATGTCATATAACTATATAAAGTGTAGCCATGAGCAATAAACAATGGATCTACATCTACATCTCAAAATCAAAATATATACATGTATAGTATCCATCTTTAAAAAGCCAATGATGCCTGATGGCTGGAGATGAGGCCTTCAAAGCTCGAGCAACAACTTCAAGATCTTAAAAAATCGAGTAGGAGTGTACTATCAATCTATGACTTCACTACCTAGAGGTCTTCGACATCTCGTCAGGAACAGACAAGAGGATCTCAGTGACCAGGCAAAGAAATTCATTGATTTTGAGCAAGGAATTGATTGGTCTTTCGGGGTGGCCGGGAATGAGGACAAGAGACAGAATGCAGAAGGGCCGACTCAAGCTTAGTAAAAATTCCCCTGGACAAAAGCATGACAAGTGATGAGACTCAGGCCACATGGCATTGACAAAAGTTCATGATGTAGGAGGCAATGCGGACATTCCATATGTTTGGAAGGATAACCAAATGGAGGAGGATATGACTCTATGTAGTGAGAATAGCTTCCTAAGGTCATATTAAATCCTAGAGCTTGATGAACAAACGAAAGGATGTGCTTTATCCAAGGGAAACTCATTATGATGCCAATAAAAAGAAAATACTTTTCCCTTCCTCTTTTTGGGGTATATTTGTTTTTTTTTTTTGTCTTTTTCAATAATTTTGGAAAGTCTTGAAAAATAATAAAAGAATGCTACATTACAAAGGAGGAACGAGTGTCACAGACATACTATTTCCAAGCGCAAGGAAGACACTGATGCTTAGATCAAGGAGACATATGCAGGAAAAGAACACTCAGGGAAAATCCTCCATGGGTCAAGGTGTCAAGACGCAGAGGCAAAGTGCTATAAGGACTGTGTATAAGGCATGCTTCATATGGTTCAGTTGAGAGCAACATGGAGCCGACATTAGGACAAAGACGTAGGAATGAAAATGCGATTAATAAGACACAATGATAATGTACTTTGATGTAATTTTAATGAGCCCAAAGAAGGTAAGCTCGATGTTTTCTTTTTCATTTTTAGAGAGTCTGAAAAATTGTAAAAGGAGACTCCACTGGGGTACCTTTTTCGAAGGTAGTCTAGTCGGTTCGAAAAAGGGGTAAACTAGCACCGAAAATACGTGTATTCAAAACCATTTTAACGAGTGTGATAAAGAAAATATCACTCGACCATCTTTTCATTTTTAAGGAGTCTGAAAAGAGCTTAAATATGGACTCCGTAAGGGATGTTCTTCTGGACCAATTTAACGAGTGTGAAGAAACAAGGTCACTCGACCATCTTTTCAATTTTAGGGAGTCTGAAAAAAGATTAACTATGGATTCTGTGGGGGTTCCTTTTTCGTAATTTTAGTCCCTCAGGCTCGAAAAAGGGTTAAAATTATACCCGAGAATAATCTTCTAGAGAACCGAAGCTCCTAGAGTATACCTTTGTTCGTACAATTGACCATCCAGACTGAAAAAGGGGTAAACTACCACCAGATAGACGTTCCTTCAAGTTTTAGTTTGGTGAGCGTGAAGGGAAACAAGATCGCTGGACAATATTTTTATGTTTAGAGGGTCTGAAAAGGGCTTAAAATAAGACCCGTCATTGTTTGGGAGTCCCAAGGGTGAGGTCAAGAGTGATAATGAATCATGCAAATGAGGCTCAAAGTCATAATTAGGAAAAACTAATAAGGACTCCCGAGCCTATAGTCATTAACGATGGCATGGACGCAAAAAGCAATGAGGATCTAACTAGAGCATCCATGTATAGGTAGGCTCTACCACTAAATTACGACACTTCTGAAGAAACAAATATGGTTCTGTGTCGCAACTCGGTGGGGTCGATCCTATGGCAAAGAGGAAAAGACAACGAGATGCAGAAAATGGAGGTGGAAACCTAACTTAGATGCAAAAAGTTGGAAGAACAAATTTTTTACCAAAGGACCTTTAAAAATGAATCAACTCTCAAAAAGTTTCCCAATACCAAAAGTAACATGTATCGCAACATCCCATAAGAAACTCAAGAACCATACTAAACAATCTTCAAGCTAGAAAAAATGACAAAAGGGTCCAAAAAATGACAAAAAGGGGCCAAAAAGTCTATAAATAGAAGCTGGTAGCTCATTATCACCATTGTAAATTGAGAATTGATTGAAGTCAAAAACACCCATTTTCTAAAAGATTTGATTCCGAGAGATTCAAAGGACGAAATGAACTTCCACTTGGACCAAGTAAGTACAAACTAGATCCTCTTGCATTCCTATACTTTCCTTTTGCATTTTAATTTGTTTTTTTTGGGGGCGCACACCTCTAAAAAAGGTTGGCCCTACGTGTACGCAAAATGTATTAGGAAAACCAAAGCATGCCTGCGTGCATAAAAAAATATTTCCGTGTGCATACACGACTGTGTCCAATACAGTCTGCGTACACCCTCCAAATTGTGGAAAAATTTAAAAAATAAATATATTTGACTCTCTTTTGAACTTGTTCTTTTTGCAGGATGTATGTTCATTGGAGAGAAAGGGAGCATGAAGACATTGATTCTTTGGTCTCAGAAGACCCTTCTTCTCTTTCTTTATTATCTCAATGTGGTTTGTTGATATACTTCTAGTGTCCACTCATGAGGGCACAAACTAGGTTACTGAACGCCTTGGTAGATTATTGGCACCCGGACGTCGAGGCATTTATGCTCGAGGGGAAATCATTGACTCCAATGGCTGAAGACATTTACTTCCTGATTGGTCTCTCTAGGAAAGGGGATCCAGTCAAATTACGTACCTTTCCCCTCGGGCCTCACACCATAGCCAAGTTAATCGGGCTACACTACGAGGTGGGCACAGATAAAGTGGGTTCTCAGGTGCCGATCCACAAGATTTCCAACCTATCATTGAAAGTGATAGTTTTACTTATTGGGTGGATCATTGGATCCATGGCTTTAATCAGGATTCACGGGCGCACATGCATTGTGTAGTACAGTGCTTGAATGCACGAGTGTTCGACTGGAGCACAACCAAGATAGATTGCATGAAGAGACATCAGACAGAGTGTCAGGTGTGGGAGAACAAAAACTTTGGGTTCAAGACTATTTTATGTTCTTTATTCTTCGAGAGGATATCCAGTCTCCGTCTATGAGAGACAGTACAAGGGCATGAGGCCTCCCTCCCATCATTATATATATGGGCGGTGCTATTTTTGTGACAGGGGGGAGGGAGGACTATTGAGGCCTTCAATGATAAATTTTTCGACTGGTGGTCTCGGTAGATTCCGGCCATAGAAAAATACTCCTATGCCAAGATCAACTTCTCCAGGGATCTTGATACGCCCGTACCTCCCGTAGTAGAATGAGGAGAGATAGGTATGTTTGTTTTTCAAAGTTATTTAACTTTTAGATATTTTTATATATATCATTTTTATGTGTACCAGAGTATCTGACAACTATGTATCTGTTATGTACAGATGTGGGACCAGTGCGTCCAACACAATTCTCAAGGACTAGGTGGTGTCCTCGACAAGAGGCAGGACTAGCCGCAGCCACCGAAACAACAACAAAAGTAGGGGGACCTCCAACTGGAGAGGTTGAGAGAGTATTGAGACAGGTGGAGCGGAAAATCACCGTGCTCACTCACATTGTCGCTATGGCAGAGATCGAGGATTTGCCACCAGCGATGCAACCTCATGTAGTTGGGGTACCATGGACCTGGGTCCAACTCTTCCACCGTTTGGAAAATTTCGTTGTTCACTATGGCAGGGCCAATAGGCCCTGCCCTTAGCTAGGCTGGTATTTCTTACGTGCCGAGGGAACCTTTTGTATATTTTTGAGGGCATAAGCCCTGTGACTCTTACTGGACATATATATTTTTGAGGTTCTTGCGCCCACCTATGTACTCTAATACTTTCGATATATATATGCGTATTTACATCTTTTTATGTTTTGTGGATTACATTTATTTACAAATGTATTTACATGTGCATGTGTGTGCTTTTTCTTACATGTGTGCAATATGCCAATCTAATACGTGATTAGCTAGAGTATCTGTGATTTGATTCAATCTCCTAGGAACATGGATATACGTAATGTAATCAAAGATTCATTCTAAGAGATGTACCCTAAGGAACCGTTGGTGTAGAGTACGATCGTAAACGCGGTAAACCCCATTTAACTGAGACACAACCAGCTGAGCATCTAAGTAGACCTAGAGGTGAGAGATACCATGCGACAAAGCGTCACGAAGCATATCTAAGACTGCGCTGTATTCGAAAACATTGTTTGTGGTGTCTCCTAAACAGATACCTTCTGAAGATAGCAACTGGACTTGAGGTGTGAAAATCACCCAAGCTGCGGAAGCAAGCCTCCGAGTGTGCCATCTAGCGTCATCCGCAAACCCAACAAACACCTCTAATTCACTTGACATCTGCCACAATGAAAAATATGACATCAAAAATGACACATCCATAAAACCAAAAAGACAAAAACTAAAAGAGAAAATTTATAAGAACTATACATATGTACAAGAAGTCACCCAAGGTGACCTTCCTATGAGTAATACTTATTTAGGTAGAGCCCATTTCTAGGCTCCGCCAAAGAATTTCCCTCAAATTCCACTAGATGATAAGCACCCTTCTTTAGAACCTCCTTCACGATGAAACGTCCAAACCACATGGGTTTGAGATTGCCTGCCCCCAAGGGATCCTTATCTTGGTCATAGACAAGGACAAGGTCGCCTTCAGTGAAAATACGAGGATGAACAAAATGATCATAATGACACTTGAATTTTTGTTTGTGAGCCTCGTTGGCCAAGGCTACATTTCGACGCTGCTCATCGGGATACTCAAGATATAATAAATGCTCCTCAAGCGGTGAAGTGTCTGGAAATAATTGTACTGCCAACTTTAGAGACGAGATCTGGAACTCTATAGGAAAGACTGCTTCCAACCCATAAATGAGTTGAAAAGGTGAAAAACCGATTGCAGTCTTAACAGACGTTCAGTAGGCCCATAATGTCGAGTACAACATCAAATGCCAATTTGACTTGGCCGAATTGATCGTTCATTGTAGAATATCCTTAAGGGACTTAATCATAGATTCCACCTGACCATTCACTTATGGGTAATAGGGTGACGAGTGTTCTTTCCTCAACCCAAGATTTCTCATTAACTCAGACATCATTTTTTTCTGAAAGTGACTGCCATGGTTAGTTACAATCTCTCTCGGAACACCGAACCTTGCTATTATCTGGTTAAACAAAAAGAGAGCTGTTGTCTCGCCATCATCTTTGAATGTTGGCATAGCTTTGACCCACTTCATGAAGTAGTCTACTGCTACGATGATATAACAGTGGCCCGTTGCTGAAGGAGGGGTGCATATAGTGTAATCAATCCCCCACTTGGTGAAGGGACCAACTGTGATGACGAGAAACATGGGAGCATGGTGCGTCCTCATCTTTCGAGAGAAGATCTCACACGGGTGGAACTTCTTGACTGATTCAACACAATCTTTGATTAATGTCGACCAAAAGTAACTGGCTCGTAGAATCTTTTGGGTTGTTTCCAACCCAGACAAATGATCTCCACATGCTCCAGTGTGGCAATTGTTAAGCATGATTTCCGCTTCTTCATGATTGAGACAACAATGAAGGATGTGATCTACACCTCGACGATACAAAGTGTCCTCGAGTATGATATAGTTCTTGGCCTGATGGAATATACGAAGACGCTCATCACGAGAAGCAGAGGTGGGGAACTTCAAAGTCTGGAGATAGACTAGTCTATCTCCATACCAGGGGTCTGGAGATGCGATTAAAAACATGTCTCCTTTAATAGGTGACTCCTCGGGTATAACATCACCTCATTCAACCAAAAGTTCCGAGATGAGTTCCATGAAGACCAACAAATTTTTGGATTTCGCCGACACAAAATCCAAGTCAAATTCTTGGAGGATAACTATCCATATACTGATATTTCCGCCGATTACACGTCGTGTCAACACGTATTGAAACAGATTCACAATGGTAATGACGGTGGTATTGCGAAACAAGATATAATGACGGAACCATTGGACAACATGAACAACAACCAACACAAGTTTTTCAACATGGGAATAATTGAGTTCTGTTCCAACCAGGCCTTGGCTCAGGTAATAAATCACATATTCTTCGAGCAAATCATCCTCCTAAACCAAGACCATACTGATGATCGAATCTGCAGTGGCCAAGTACAATAAAAAATCTTTAGTATAATTGGGTGGCCGAAGAAGACGGGAAGACATGAGGGCGCATTTCAACGCTTTGAAAGAGCATTGAGCGGCTTCGTCCCAATGAAAAAGAACACCCTTCTTCAATAAACGCATGAAACCCTTTGTGATCTCGGCATAGTTTGCGATGAAACGCTGTAAGAAGTTTTATTTTCCCTACAAACTCTGAAGCTGAGGGACTGTGCATGGGGGAGGCAACTGAAATATCACCTCAACCTTTAGAGGATCAACCATGATCCCTATTGTCAAAACTATGAAACCTAGTAGACGACCTAATGTTATGCAAAAAATTCATTTGTTTGGATTCAAGCGAATTTGGTAGTAGATACATTGCTCAAAGATAAGTCGGAGGTGTGTAGGATGATCATCTCTCTTACGATATCGTGATGCTAAATCATCTAGATATGCCTCGACTATGTGTTTGAGATCGTGGAAAGAAAAAGACATGGACCGCTAAAAAGTAGCTCCAACATTTTTCAGACCAAAAGGCATCTTCCGATAAGTGAATGTACCCCACGGACAAATGAAAGCGGTTTTGTGTTGGTATTTGGGTTTGATCTGTATCTAATTGTATCTCGAAAAACCATCCATGAAAGAAAATACCTCGCAACTTGCACATTCATCGACTATCTGGTCAATAAACAGCTTGGGTACATTATCCTTTGGACATGCTTTGTTCAAATCATAGAATTTCGTACATGCGTGAATCGTACCCTGTTTTTTGTTGACTGGAACGGGATTTGACACCCATTGAGTCAATTGGACAAGGTAGATGAAACTAGCTCCAAGGAGTTTCTCTACTTCAGCCTTGATGTCTGCTTCTTTCTTAGGATTAACCAGACGAAGCTTTTGCTGGACCAGCTTTGCGTCAGGATATGTTGTGATTTCGTGTTTGACGATTCTTGGATCTATGCCTGGAATTTCCTCGTAAGACCAGGAAAACACGTCGAGGAATTATTTAAATAAATCCTTGTAGATTCGAATCTCCTCGGGGGAGCAGTCTACTCCGATTAAGAAATTCTCCACGATGCTAGGGGTTCTGGAGATATCAATAGGTATCATTTTAGTGATGGTTTCCATATTTCCTTCAGCGTAAACTGTGTGCATAGCCAAAGGATTGATAGGACAAGACCTATCTCCAGTCATAGTCAAAGTGAATTCACCTACTTCAATTCTTCTTAACTCTGGGAGGAAATAAGATCTGTGATGGAGATCATCCCAGGGTCTGTCCAGACTAGTCTTTGCCTCAATAATCGCCTCATCTGAGGGAAAGACTAAGTCTAAAGAATCAGTATCGACGAGGGAACCTTGAGCCCAAATAGGCTCGAGAACCAGATATAACTCCTGTGTGGGAGTCAGATCGGGATTGACAGAAGCTTGTTGGACTATAGAGTACGCAACCTCTTCCGCGGACAAAGGCATGACCATGCCATGGTGCCCTATCCCTTCCATTATGGTTGATGGGGAAGGAAGATTCCATAGATCATCAAAGTAATTCATACGAAACGACGAGACTTGAAAAATTTCAACCTTAGGCTGGTCGGGGATCGTAGATATGAACTTAACATTGCCGGAAGGAGGCGGGTAATTGAAAGTACCAATCAAAGGTGGGCACAAACCAACCCCTACATTGACGATGTAGGGTTTAGGGTTATCAATCATTGGGACCGTGGATTCCCCCGATGAAGGGTCAGGACGAGAGAAAGACAACTGATCAATGGACACGATCCGACCCTCATGTGGAAACACCAAGACTCAGAAAACTGTAGTGACCACTACATTCATAGCATAGGTCTAAATCCTTCCTAACAAGAGATTGTAGTCGAGAGATGCATCAACCACTTCAACCTCGACACACATGGTCTTCCCCCCTAACTGCACAGTGAAAGAAGGGATGATTCCATGTATTCAGAACGAAAGATCATCGAAAGCAGTAAGAAGAGTAGGTGACAGAGACAAAACAACTTGGTCAATGACCTTCCAATATGCCAATGAAATAATGCATGTCGAGGCACCCTCATCAACCACCGTGCGAAAAATGTTCAGAGTAAAAGTTTTCGTGGTGTAAGCCACTACTATCTGAAATTCCATGTGGTAAGGGAGACAAGGTTTTAAGTCGGTCGTATCAAGCATTATCATTCCTAGATTACAAGTCTCAACAGATCCTAAGGAAGCTAACAAATCCTTTCTCTGGGAAGGGCATCTCTGGAGGACCTCCAAAGCGGACATTGCTCAAGGGGTTTGAGACAAATCCTCCACCACAGAGTAGTTCTGGGCGGCCCTTGTGTTTGTATTGTGGGAAGTTTTCTTGAACGCACCTTTTAGGATGCGTGTCATTTTCCAAACATCTTCTCAATCTGGAGAGGAAGAGATGGGTTTTCGACTTCTTTACCCTTCTCAGAGGTGTTTGGAATTCCGTAGTCATGCATCTTGGTTGCTATATCAATGCTACCTTTCATCACATACACATTCATGGACAAAGGATTACTCGAAGACAGAGGGGGTCCCTGACTACCCCCTTCCGCGCTTGAAGAGGCTTGAGTTCAATTTTTCCCATGTGGAAATGGGTTTGTTAACATGACAGGCTATTGCTGTGCCAATAACTTCTGGGCCTCCGCAAGCCAAGGGCACAGGTGAGTCGGATGGTCTTCCATGCAAATATTACACAGATTCTTTGAATTCTTCCTTTTTGTGTTTCCCCTACTAGAATTATTGATAGGTTTCTTATCCCCCTTACCCTTCTTTCTCTATTTCTTCTTTCTATCAGGCTGTTGGGTGGCCTTCAGGTTTGTTGATCGCACACTGTGTACTTCCGACGTTTGAGTAGGGGGAGAAGCCAAACCTGTGGTCTGGCTGGCTGCTGTCTGTTGTATTGAAAATTGTTGTAATTGATTTGACAACTGATCAACGGGCTTCGTTTGCATTGAACCAACAATACCATTGGCATGTGGTCTAGATATTTGTCTGGTCTTGTCAAGTATTGACCGTGGTGCATCTGGAAAAACTTCGTAAAGTAAAGCAGACTGAGAGTAAATCGACTCTAGCTGTTGAGTTCTCATTTTCGCTTCTTCTTCTGAAAATACCCCTGCATTGCGACATATTTAGATAACTGAGGTACCAAAGAATTAAGGAACCACTCAAGAAGGAATGCTGGTGAGACTAATACTTTTATCAAACTCTTCCGACATCTCCATTCTCAGATGTGATCTGAGATATGGTCCACCTTTGTTTTCTCAAAGTTGGTCAGCAACTCAGTGTCAGTGTTGTATCTCACATGTAATTGAAAATGGTTTAAGAAAACAATTGTCAATTCGCCAAAGGTAGAGTATCTTGAGCGGTCAAGCTCAATGTACCATATTGCAACACGCCTGATGAGAGTGCGTTGAAACAAATGCAACTAGACAGAGTCGTCTCTTAAAGAGTTGGACGAGAACCATAAATAGAAGGTAGTCACATGATCGCCTAGATATTCATTAGGCTTAGCTTCAAACTTTGGAATGTCCGAAGGAAACTTGGTTGGCATAGGAGGCCAATGCGGATCATGATAGATGGGGTCGTTTAATAGCCTTGTCAAGTTTGGCAAGTGCAAAGTTGCTAGAAATGGTAATTTGGGTTGTTGATTATAACTAGGGAAAAAAGAGCCCGGAGTTTGGTTGGTACCAGGTTGCCAGGAAAAGTTAGGTTGCTAGCCAGGGTTCTAGTAATAACCATGGCCGTGACCAACGTACAGGTTCTGTTCTTGTTCATATGTCATCGATTAACTCCCGTAATAGGATGTAGAAGGTTGGGCTTGCGTTGCATTCCAAGGACTTTGGAAAGGGTTGCCCCCTACCGATCCGGTGGGCATAGGTCCTGAGACTTGCCCGGGGTTCCATTGGCTATGGAAGGGGTTTCCCCCGATCAACATCCTTGATGAGGGAAATGATCCCTGCCACGGATTCCAAGGTCTTTGCAAGGAAGGAATTCCTGAGTTTGCCCCGTGTGCAGGAATAGTACCCTGTATAGGATTTTGTTGTCCATAACCGAGGTTTCCCCCCACCGTGATGACAACTAACAAGAATGTGTTGTTACCAAACATGTCAAACAAAGAGAACAATGTCGAACCTACCGACATACTATAAGAAGGAATTCCTTGACTACCTGCTCCAAACAAACTATATTTTACGTTCGGCCCGACGGAGTGCTGGGGAGAATCACCGTGCGAAGGGGACGAAGGAGGTATATGACCCCCTCCATAAGGGAAAGTGTTATAGGGAGCTAAAATCCCCCCCATGGATCCTTGCAGAGGAGTGTTCAAGCTCCCTTTCCCCAGATCTAAAGTCGGTAGAGTGGAGTAGGAAAGGACAGAGTTCGTATCGAAGCTAGGCATCTCGTATGAAAACGGAGGGCCTGTTTCACTTTGGGTGAAAGGAGCAATGATCACCACCATAGACAGAATCAGACCATTGCCCAAGGTAGAGGTAATCGAGGCCATAGTGGTCCATATTGGAAACGGTTGGTTAGGAGGTAGAAAATCCCCTGAAGTGACAACCGTAGAGGGAGTATGAGTATTCTCTGGAGAAGTAGCATCATTTGTCTCCATCGCTTCTTGTGATACTACCTGATGCTCGTAAGGGTGAACTTGTACGATGATGGGCGCCAATATATCGGTGATCGGAGGGTTGTACGGACCAAGAGCTTCCACTCCAAGGTAAAAACATGGTTGGTTCCTCCGAAATAAAATTTTCTCCTCTCGAAAATGGGTCGGGCATAGTTTCTTGTGACCCGGTCACCTCAAAAGACCCTTGTTGGTATAGTCTTCACCTTAGTGGTGGTGGGGGTGGCTCTAGATCAACCGACGATAGGCCAAGAAGCCTTCATGACCGACGGAGCTCCTGATCCTCCACGGTGTGAGAATATCAATGACACACTAGGGCTTTCTATTAATGTTTAAATACCAACACACACTAGAAAAATATCCTATGAGATAACACAAGCTGATCACTAGCTAGTTGGAAGAACAATTACACCAACCAACACTAGAGAAACTTACCGGTGCAAGTGCAACTAAAATACGGGAGAACCCTCCAGGTATACTCTACAAAGAGTGGCCCTATGTCTGCCTTAGGTACCGCGATATGCCCCTACAATAACCTGTGTAAGTCACTAAGATAAAGGCAAATAGGTTTCTAGTGCGCGAACATTCACCAGGCAGGTATAGTTGACAGTCGGGTGGACTGCAATGAGAAGGGTATCAAGCTCAAAAACTGTCAAGGATATAGAAAGAAAGTTTTCCGGAAGATGACTTAGGATATCGAATAGATTTGAGACCCACAAAGCTCTGTGGAAAATGCGATCAACGAAATCCCAAGATAAGCCCTCTATATGCATTCCCCACTATGCTTGGTCCGGCTTTGGAGGGGTTATCTCTGCTACCTTTCCACACGTGACCTCGTTTTTATCCCCTGTGTTAGAGAGGGGTCCCAGATAAATTTTAGGGTTACTGGAATTTCAAGCACTCCCTAGCACAGACTCCTATGTTTGTTTTTGTAGCCTTGAAGAGTTTCCTCTCCAATCCTAAATCAAGGCTCTAGCCTACACTAAATTAATGGACTCTACAAACACAAAGTCTAATAACTTTTGATTAAGCGTTAATTTTAGTGGTTGTATTAAGTCAAAGGGAATGGAAGTGAAACTAGTGATGTTATTTAAGAGATGAAAGAGAAGAACATAAAATGAAACTAAAAATGAACTACTTCTTCACAAATAAATATTTGCCAATTTAAACTCTTTCACCAAACTTTTCGTAACTATTTTTCTCAGATCTTTGAAAATAAAAACTTAAAACAAGATTTCTCTCGACTACGAGCTACTTAATTTCCTAAGTATTCAAATAAATAACTTAAGAAAACTTTCTTTTTCCTTGATAAATAAAGCAACTAACCTAAACTACTTTTACCAAGCAAAGAAATAAAATCTTTTATTTATTTATTTATTTCAAAATGCTTCAAAATAAGAAACTTGAAAATGAATTCTTTTTCTTTTCTTCTAAAGCAAGTGAAAGGGAAAAGTGAAGACAAGACAAGACAGGACCAAGAAATGAATTCTGGACCCATTGCGGATCGCAGGGAGTCACTGAACAAACCTAACAGGCTGATCAGAAAAGACTCACAGACTTGTCTGAAACCCTAACAAAAAAACACAAGAAATCTTTTAAAGAATAAGCTAAACTGAGGTCAGACCTAAGCTACATAATTCCATAATAGAGACCAGGACTAGATCAAGAAAAACCCTGAGAAGTATGACTTCTGATAAGGAAGAGGATGTCTTCCTCTCCTTTAAAAAATATTTTCTCAACACAGTGTTGTTGGGTATTTTACCCTACGGACTAATAAGCTAGGGTTCTAAGCCTATATGCAGATCATGACCCTTCAGTTTTAACCTTTAACCTTCTACCCAAAATCTCAACCCCTTTTCTCAGACAAGCACAGGAAGAATGAACTAACCTTGTTTTCCGAAGGCTGAAGTAGATCCTCCGTTGAGTTGTTGTCTCCTTGCTACTGCTGCTCCTTCCACAAAGATTTCCTGCAAACAAGACAAGAACATATATGCATGCTACTGATCTACTAGGGGGTTA
>ML861311.1:0-13613 GCA_009831015.1 Picea engelmannii | reverse complement strand
ACTAAAAAGAAGCATCTAGAGGAAGATCCTTCTAGAAGCGGAAGCTTCTATTAGGTCTTCTTACATCCGCCTTATTCTATTTTATTGAAATGCCTTATTAATATTGACCTTTATTACATCCGAATATATTGTTCTACCTATGTTCGGGTTAGGACCCTAACATGTCCGCCCCCTTAAAAACAGCATTGTCCCCAAGGCTTGAGATGAGGAAATTGTTGCAGAATGGTAGTTGGTTCCCAAGTGAGGTCTGTTGGAGTTGTATCTGTCCACTGTACTAGCACTTCCTTAATGGTTCTCTGACGTAGGCGACGCTCACGCTGGTCCAAAACTGCTTCTAGTTGTAGCCAAATGGATCCTTCTTCAGCTAACTCTGGAAGGTTGGTTTGAATTTGGCACTTAGCTCCAATCACCTTCTTTAAGCATGAAACATGAAAAACAGGATGTAGCTTCGAATTGCTGAGCAGAGCTAACTGATAGGCGACTTGTCCCACACGCTTGAGTACGGTATAAGGACCATAAAATTTGGGCGCTAGCTTCTGACAATGCTCGGCCTTCAGGGAAGTTTGCTTGTAAGGTTGCAGTCGAAGAAACCCCTGATCCCCTTCTGCAAATTGACGTTCAGAGCGACCTTGATCTGCTTATTGTTTCATGCAATTTTGTGCCATGACCAAATTCTCTTTGAGGGTATGAAGAATAGCCTCTCGAGTTGTAAGTGTTAGGTCAACCGCCTGGACCTTCGAGGCACCGGGTAAGTATGAGAGAACTGAAGGTGGCTTCTGTCCATATACCGCTTCAAAAGGAGTCATGCATGTAGCTGTATGGTATGAAGTGTTGTACCACCATGCAGCTAGGGGTAACCATTGAGCCCACTAATTTTTCTTTTCTGAGAAAAAATACCTCAAATATGTTTACAAACACTTGTTGACAACTTCCATTTGGCCATCAGTCTAGGGATGATAAACTGTGCTGAGATGCAATTCGGTGCCTTGTATCTTGAACAGTTTTTGCCAAAAATTGCTTGTGAAAGTTGGCTCGCGATCAGAAACAATAGAGTGTGGCATGCCATGCAACTTGAAAACTTGATCCATGAAGATTTGAGCCACTGTGGATGTTGTAAACGGGTGTTGAAGGGCACAAAAATGAGCATACTTGGAAAGGCGATCAACAACCACCATGATGATGGATTTATTTCCCGATTTGGGTAAGCCGGTAATAAAATCCATAGAGATATCCTTCCAAATAGCATGTGGAATCGGGAGTGGTTGTAGTGTGCCCAATGATTTCACTGTTTCTCCCTTGTTGCGTTGACACACATCACATTCAGCGCCAAAATTACGAATGCCCTGTTTCATACCTTCCCAAAAAAATGAACGTTTGACCCTGTCATAGGTTTTGGTGAACCCGGAGTGCCCTATTGTGGGTGTAACATGAAGCTCAAAAAGTACCGTGGATTTAAGCTTTGATTGTTTACTTAAATACAAATGGCCTTTGTATCGAAGTTCCTCATGGAGCCAAAAGTACCCTGGGGAAGCTGGAGCCTTGGATTGCAATTGGTGGATCAACTACGAACTTTTGGGATCTTATAGTCATTCCTAGCAAACGGCTTGGAGCCAATCTGGTACAATGAATGAAAGAGAAAAAAGGGACCCTTCGTCTTCATATTTTTGGGAAAGTGCATCTGCAACCACATTGTCTTTGTCTTTCTTATAAATGATCTCATAATCATATCCAAAGAGTTTAGTCACCCATTTTTGTTGTTCTGGGGAGGAAATGCGTTGTTCTAGAAAATACTTGAGGCTTTGATGGTCTGTCTTAATTTGGAAACGTTGCCCCAATAGATAAAGACGCCACAGATCCACGACATGCAGAATAGCCAACATTTCCTTTTCATAGATGGATTTGCCCAGATTTCTTTCAGATAGTTGCTTGCTGGTAAAGGCCAAAGGTCGACCCTCTTGCATAAGGACAACACCAATTCCTTTCCCTAAGGCATCACATTCCAACACAAAGGTCTTTGTGAAATCGGGAAGGGCGAGAACTAGAGTGGTGCACATGGTCATCTTCAAAGTCTGAAAAGCTTGAGCAGCGACTGTTGTCCAATTGAAAGAGTTCTTTTTTAGGAGAGTCGTGAGAGGTGCTGCAATCTTCCCATAATTCTTAACAAACTTGCGATAATACCCTGTTAAGCCTAGAAATTCACACAAGCTCTTAAGAGTCTTTGGGTGAGGCCAGTCTTGCATAGCTTCAATCTTTCTAGGATCCACCCTGATGCCATCTTTGCCAACCAGATGACCCAAGTATTCTACTTCTGAGGCGCCAAAAACACATTTAGACTGTTTCAGAAAAAATTGGTGCTGAGAGAGTAGATGGAGAACTCGATCCACATGAGCAAGATGGTCTGTCCAAGTTTTGCTATAGATGAGGATATCATAAAAAAAACTAAGACAAAATGGCGGAGAAAATGACAAAAAACATGATTCATGAGGCTTTGGAAGGTGGAAGGGGCATTACACAAGCTAAAGGGCATGACCAAAAACTCATTGTGGCCCTAATGAGTTCTAAAGGCAGTCTTGGGAATGTCTGCCTCTTTCATATGTATCTGGTGGTAGCTCGAACGGAGATCCAGTTTAGTGAAGAATTGGGCGCCACTCAATTCATCCAGGAGGTCATCAATGACAAGAATGGGGAATTTTTCTTTGATGGTAAGTTTGTTGAGGGCACGGAAGTCAGGACACATTCGCCAAGAAACTTCTTTCTTTAGGACCATGACCACAGGAGACGAGTAGGGGCTCGTACTAGGGCAGATAACGCCTGCATTAAGGAGTTCCTGGACCATTTTCTCAATTTCAGTGTTTTGGGAAAATGGGTGACAATACGGATGGATATTGGGAGGAAAGCTTCCAGGTACAAGGGGAATGGAATGATCATGAACACCACGGGAAGGAGGGAGGCCTTGGGGAGTGGAAAAGACCAATTGATTTTTAGAAAGGATGGTTTGAAGGTCTTGCGGTACCAAGGGTGTCTTTGTTGCTTGTATGGCATGGAGTTGGGCAATAACACCAGAATGACCCTTTTTGAACAGTTTTTCCATGCGATGGGAACTAATGATCTCAAGTGAACCGGCGGTGATGCCTTGGAACTTATATTAGTGGCCCTCCTGGTGGAATTGCATGGTTAAGTCTTTAAAATCCATGAGAATGGGACCCAAAGTCCTTAGTCAGTCTGCACCCAACACAATGTCACAACCTCCCATGTCGATAGCAAACATATGGGATTTCAGGTCGTGGTCACCAATTTGGAGATGCACATTTTCACAATGCCCTCCACATTTCATGGAACCACCATTGGCAATCATGATTTGGAAATTATTGACGACATGGATGTAGCAATGAGTTTCTTGGGCAATGCGGCGATGAATAAAATTATGGATGTTGCCACTATCAACCAGAATGATGACCTTTCGATGCTTGATGAACCGATTAGCTTGAGGGTTTGGAGAGCGGAGAACCCAATGAGAGCATTGAGGGAAATGACCGGTTCTACTTCGGGAGGGTCTGAGGGAGGGGTTATGTCAGTGGATTCAGGTAACTCAAACACAGAGGGAGTTTCTTCATCTTCTTTCGAAATCTCCTCGGAGATGGCCATAAAAAGCTTTTGTTCTTTACACTTCTGGCACGAGAAATATTTGTCATCACAGTTATAACAAAGGCCTTTGAGTTGGCGTTCAGCGATTTCAACCCTGGTCAATTTTTTTATCTTTAGTGGAGCAGAGGGAGTAGTGGGATTTATTGGTTTAGAGCGAGGGATAAAGGAGGGTTTGCGGTTTTGAGTAGATACAACCTGTTGTGCTTCTTTATCTCTTTTGGTAGCCTCCACCCAACTCTTAGGCCGAGCCATGAGGACATGGGCCCGAATTTCATCCTTGAGGCCACTAATAAAACACTCTCGAAAAAAGACATCAAACATGCCCTCTGTTCAAAAAGTCAGGCGCTCAAAGGCAGCTATAAAGTCTTCCACTGTTCTTAATTGTTTTAGCTTTGTCAAACGACCCAAATGGTTGGTGTCAGTGTCAAAGCATTCATAAAGCTCTGCCACAAAGTGTGTCCAAGCAATATACCCTTGACAAGAAGTTTTTCTCCATTGCCACCATTGCCAACGTTCTTGATCCAGATGGAGAACACCATACCGGAGTTTGGCCAAGTCATCTGTAATGTCGTATAAAGAGAAGTAATGTTCCATTTGGGTTACCCAACCAGTGGGGTCCGAGCCATCAAATTTGGTCAAATCCACCCGCGGAAGGCGTAAGTCACGTTGAAAGTGATGGTTTTGCAAGGTATGGGAATGAGAGGAATGGTCACCTTCAGTATGTGGAGGTGAGGAAGAGGAAGGGTTATCTGTAGGGATATGCAATTTGGTGCAGAGTGTTGAAAAGACTAATTCAAGCTAGGTGGTGAGGTCTTGTTTGATTTCCCCCATTGAGAATTGCATGGTTGTATTGATGGTAGCAATATTGGCACTGAGTTGTTTCACTTCTTGTTGGGTCTCAATGAGATCAAATTGCAAGGTGTTGAAGTGAGCTTCCAAGTCTTGGCTACGAGTATGGGCCATGAGGATGAGGAAACTGAAAAGGGGCGGACGGGGTAAAAACATTTGGCCAAAAATATGATATGGATGAATGTGATAAGGGCGAAGAGATGAATCCAATGGAATAGGTCTCAAATAATAGTAAAAAAAATTCCAATTTTTTTTTTTTTTTTTACAGAGTTATACTCCAGTCTGAAGAATACTGCAGAGAGGAAATACCCAAATGCTTAACCAGAAAGAAATGTTTATTTACTTGGCAACCCGAACACAGTTGCGTGGCAATAGATCTTGTCTGTTTTAATTTGTTTATGTTTATGTCTCCCAAGGGTTAGGTATTCAAGGGTTCTACAGATAAGGGTTTGCCCTGTGCTATAGCTCTCTGATATACGTGCAAGGTCCAACAGTAGTACTCGGCCCAATATCTCAGAGCACTAACTAAGAAGGATAGACCGTACCCTTAGCCGTACTACCCGACTACCTAGGTACTAGAGAGTATTTTCCCGAGTGTTGTTCTCGGTGACACTATAGCAGTCAGGCAACCGATCGGTTTATCTAAAGAGAGCTTCAGGTAATCTAAGTCGATCCGTACACAGGTGATGTGTGATGCGCTACCACTCGAAGGAGTACCAACAGGGGTTACAAGGGTGGCCAACAGATGTGCGCTTAAGTACCACTTGTATTTCCTGCATGTATGAATCCCTCAACCGCGGGTTTATGCACGTAACGACAAATCTCTGTGGCTTAAAGATGCCGAAATACGTCTCTACCCTGGAAAAAATTTAACCCACACTTTCTGTCGAGGAAAGTGCTCTGATACCACTTGTAATATACCATATATAAAATGTATGCAGAACTGAAATAAAATGCTAGTAATGGCAGAATAATAGCAATATAACCAGAACATTCACCACAATGACACTGAAATGATATAAGAATAACAACAGAAATAACACTTTGAATCTGAAAGCAATGTTCACTGGCCTCTTCGAGGGGGCAACCTCCAGTTGAGCAGAGCTCTATTACAATAATATCCAAGCTAGGGTTCTCATACCCTCGACTCATATTTATACTAAAAAGAAGCATCTAGAGGAAGATCCTTCTATAAGCAGAAGTTTCTATTAGGTATTCTTACATCCGCCTTATTCTATTTTATTGAAAGGCCTTATTAATATTGACCTTTATTACATCCGAATATATTGTTCTATCTATGTGCGGGTCAGGACCCTAACAAAATCTATCAATTCCATTAAACACCTACTGCAATGTTTTTCTTCACTTTAAGGTTTAAGGTGTTAAAAGAATTTGGGACTTCAAGTTTTAACGTATTTGCTTTCATTGTAAAATACACATTTCTTTAACTCTTACAGTGGTTTCCTTGGCACTAACATGACAATATGATATCTATCTAATCTAAAATGTTTCCCCTTCACACTGGTTATCAGACAGGCATGAAAAAGAGAGGATAATTGAAGTACTAACAAGCTTAGATTTCAGTGAAGATTTAGAAATGCTTGGGAATCTGTACAGACGCCACTTCTCTGGTATAAATACAGTACCTCTGTGTGTACTAACATCTGTTAGTACTAACCAAACACATTACTTCCCCCACAATCATCGCACATTTCCCAGTACAAACCTTTTTTATTAGATACTACTCCCATCAACTTTCAACATCAATATCTACATTTTCTTCTTCATTTTGAGAAGAATTAACTTCTCTTTCTTCAATTTCCTGAGGCAACACTGGAATAGATTCAACAAAATTCAATTCTGAACTATTTTTCTTAGTAATGATGGAGAAATTTTCTTCAATTTGCTTTTGCCACAAGTAGCTCGCTGCTTCAAGCCACCGAGGGTGAACCAAATGATGTTTATACTGCACAGCCCAGCATGATTTATCTGTAGCTAAATCTAGAGCAATAACATGGGTTACAGATTCATCTAACACAGTAGAACATGTTGCTCCTAATTCTTCAGCCATCTGCCAAAGATGATGTTTCTCAGCAGGGAAATCCGTTGGAAAGATTTGGCTGAAGACAATTTTGCAACCTTCCAGCACTTTCACGCGCACATCTTTTAGAACCTGCATTTAAAGTTTAAACCAACAAACATCAACCAAAGAATATTGACATGTAGTTAAAAAGTATCTTCATGCACCTAATAATCAACTCCACTAAATGTGAACTTCCTCCTTGACATTTCCACCAATACACCGAGGCATTAAAAAAGGTAATGTAACAATTAATCTCAAGAGCTGTGAATATATATATATATATATAAAATAAATTTACTGGTATTTGCATACCTGTCTCACATCCCTGCCACCAAACCCAGATTGAAAAATATTTCTATCATTATGCTGTAGAAAACAGACATCATTAGAAGTAGAGTAAAAGAGAATATAGTAATTCTGCAAGTACCCATTAATAAACTCGGCAAGATTTTAGACCTTGCGCAATTCCTTCTTAGATATATAGATACATCTCTCTCCACACATTGTTAAATACCTCCTGCTTGCATTATTGCTTCTAAATTTTAATGAATGAATCTTGCAAAGGAAAATGAAATAAGGCATTGCATGCCACAGAGAAAAGTGAGAATTGAATTGGAGTTAAACAACGAGTGAATTATGAGCCTATCCCATAAGAAAATATACCAAATAAACAGGCCAACTAGCTGGGTGAAATTTACCATTAATATTGACAGACGCAAACAGGGAACATGCAACAAAAGAAAACATGTTTCTAAAACATTTCAAAAATAACTGTATACCTGTAATGGTCGGAGAACAAATAAATACAAAAAATATGGAGCCAATACCTATGATCTTTGAACAAGATATCACAGCAATTCACTTTCATCGGGCATTTGGATTCCAGAATAGATTGTATGAAGACAACTGTTTTGGTAATTTGTGGTCGTGAGGCATATTATGGTTCTTGCTAACCAGATGGACAGCACTTAAAATTATCACCGTTTTGAAAGAAAAGAATGGCAAGTAAATTTTTTAAGAATGAATGAAAATGGTAAACATGCACAAGTAAGAATTTATATTGTATGGAATAGCTAAAGAAAACCCACATGGGATAGGCACATATGTCTCTGAGTATATAGTAAGAGGATAGCAATAAAGGGAAAATTTGGTTACATGATTGAATAATGATGCCAGGATGCTCATAGCCACTAACCTTATCAAAAAACATTTGATGCACAGAACGAAGTACACGTAGCATGCTGGCAAGAGTGCCCTCCGTCTGTGTCTCATCCCTCATTGCCTGTGTCAAAGATTGGCCCTGAATGTTATATTGTCGACAACTTGAGCTAAAGAAATGGTATCTTTCGGTCACTATCAGATTTTCTCTGTGCCTTGGCCATACCTGCATTCATTAGAGCATTAAAGTTGATGTCCAATGGACTTATGTACAAATCATAGACCTGTAAAACCTACATGGCAGACAGTGATTTGTGTAGCATATGACACTTAACATCGATACTTTTAACTGGAATGAAGTTAAAGAGTTGAGAACAAAAGCACTACAGACCAACACTAGGTTCATTTTTCTCTAAAATGCTAATAATGTATAAACATTATCCATTTTCCCATACAGTACTTTTTGAGACCCTTAACTGGTTATTAGAATATTGATCATGGCCTCAACCTACTCATTTCTATTTATTCATTATCTGCTAAAATCTGAGCTACTATACAACTTTAAGTTTTTCCTCTACCTTATTGTCTTAAAACTTTGAAGTTTAAACCAATAGCAGATTTTCTAGCCTACAATGAATTAATTATTTGCCAAACTTTGAAGTTTTTGAAAATGCAGCAAATATCATAAAGCATGTTAAGGCCCACCTCAATAGATATGTAGAAGTAATTACTGCTCTATCACTGAGCCAAATCATGAAAAGCAAACAGAAAAAACATGCCATAGGCATATTTGCAGATAAAAAATACTACAAGATAGTTTTCCATGCAAATATTCATGTCATATAGCTGCAAAGGCATGGATTATCTGGTTTTCTATTGGCATATTCAGCATACTCACATTATCTGTATCATCAAGAATCACAACTGCTGACTCAGATCCCAGGACCACGTCCAGGTCTTTTTGATGTTTGTGAGTACTGTCCCCCTGTGAAATGACTCTAGTGCCAAAATATTTTCCCGTGGGATCTAGAAGTTTTGCCATTTTCAAAGCATAAGCACGCTCCCCCATTGTATAGACATATATCTCATACATCTCACTTGCCTCTTCCAAAAACTTGTGCACAAAAGGCCTAAGCTTTGTCCACATCTGCAAAGACATCAATCTGTACAAGCTCCTGCTGGTCTCCCCAACTTCTGTTCAAAAATACAAAGGAATACTGAGGACAGACTCGTTAGAAAACATTTGCATAAATAATTGAGATGCAAGCCTAAAACAATCTAGTGACTCCCACCATTGGCTCTTCTAGACAACAAAGAATAGGACTATAACATGTAAACAAAAGAAGAGACAACTATTTGCATCTCAACAACTAAAGAATAAACAAAATAAAATAAATGTTAGGAGTCAGGTTCAAACTTAAAATGTAGGTATAGGATTAAATAGATATCCCCCTCTTAAGTTCAGTGATGTGGTAATTGGTAGAATATCTCGGAGAGGAGGAGCTATGTGCAGGGAATGTAAATACAGCAGATAAAATACTGATAGCAGAAGCAGAAACCAAAAGAGACAGGATTAATGGTCTCTTAATGGGTCATCTCACCTTCATTGCTCAAAATCTCCTTTTTAGTTTGGACTTGAGTGAGGCCATGGTCAAGGTCTTCCATGCAATGGGCAATCAAGGTCTTTCAGAGCAAAAGAGGTGAAAGGCACAGCCTTCAATTGGCAGAAGCAACAAGAAATCGCTAGACAGAAGCAATACTACCTTAAACAGCTGGCTATTAGATGTAAGGAGATCTCAAATGAAGCACCGTGTAATGACTTCCGTGGAGAGAAGAGGGAACACATAACCTACAGCGATAAGTGCATCAGAGAAGTTGACAGCAAAGTTATAAAACCAGAGCCAGAAAATCCAAAATCTCAAACTGGACCAGAACTTGGAAAAAAAAAGGAAAAAGAACTAGTAATATAAAAATTACACAAAACATTCAAATTTTAATAAAAATATTATATATTAATGGACATCAATGTAAATCCAAACTGTTACCCACCAAGTTGCATTAGGATGGACTTGGAGTTGAGCCGCCAAAGATTGAACAAATACTTGTTCAAAATTTAGAGTTCAGAAGTCCAGCCAGCCATTATGGCCCTTTTTCTGTTTTTTTACCGCATGTCCATACCCCTGTGGGGAATTGTAATAAGATGAATTTAGCATGATGAACTTGTAAAAGACTTAGCCTCCTAGGACTTAATCGTGCATTGCTCTAGAGTGTTTTTTTTTACTTATTAATTATTTCTTGCTTGAATTAATTTTTAAGCGAATTATAATTTCTGAATTTTTTCACTCATTTTCCTCCAAAGCTGGAGTATGTACTGATGGTTAGGTCTTATCTTGGTCATCTAAGTCTAGTGTCTAATGTATATTACCATGCTAATCATCATCCTAGAGTCTCATGGAAATGTGTTAAGTCCCCCTTAGGTTTTTTAATGTTTTATGCAAAAATAAAATTTCCTGCAAAAACAGGATATTTTAATTGTAAATAATGCTAAGTTAAATAAGTGGTACTAGGAGGCATTATATGCCTTGGGGGTATTCGTTTTCACACTCACAATACCCACTTTACCTAAGTACCCACTTTTTGAGTGAAATTAGTGATTTTTAATCACTTAAAATTAATTTTACTCACAAAAAGTCAATAAAAGACAAAAAATCAGGAAATGCTATTTTTTGGGAAACATGTCGGAGACATGTTTTGAGTTTGTTATCGCACAATTTTGCACTTTCCCAAGGCCCAAGGCAAGTGGATACAAAATTGGCGTAACTGGGAGTGACCTATCATTGTCACCTTAATAGGAAACCCCTTTCTATTTAGGAGTATATCTATTTACCCCAGGGGAGACGTCCCCAGTGACCTGAGGGTTTGAGAAGGCTACGGCCAAAGTGTAAGAAAGTCCCCCCCCCCCCGGCCTCTCACAGGTCACTCAGATTCAAAGGGTTCTTTATGTCTTATAGAGATGAAGCAAATGAGTAATGTTGTGTACCTACCCAGAACAAGACAACAAAATAGAAAAAGGGAACTTTCCAAGTACCAAAATGATATTAGTGCTTCATAAGACAATGAACTCTTAAGAAATGTACTAGCTGATATCAAATTGCAGCAGTATAACAGTTTACAACAGCAATAAGAAATTTGTAACAGCCACAATGATTATGCTCAAAAATGCTTGAGAAAAGACTAAAAATAGTAGTTTTAACTAGGCAAATCGATATTAGATAGTCACAAGCAGTTTTAGCAATGTTTAGCTAGCAATATATGTCACTTTTGAGGTTAGTTTGCTACTGTTAGATGGCTGTAGCAATCTTTTGCAACAGCATCAAGTTGGTTAGTGATTTAGGCTAATCTAAGGTTAGTAGGAGTTAATGGATGTTCCAAAGAAGATAGTTTGAAAGTAGTTTGATCAATCAATCACTTGTAGTGGTAGACTAGTGCCTTCTAGGGTAATGGAGTCAATGATAGCAGTGGCAACTCGGAAAAATGATAATACTTAGTCAAAGGAGATGGAGATGATGAGAGAGGTGTTGGTAACCCAAGGCCTCAAACATCCAAGTCCTGGAGATAATTGCTAGAAAGTAATGAAAATTAGGCCCTAGCAATTTCTCTTTTCCTTAGACAATTTGAAATAAAAAATGCAATAGGCAATGAAGTAGGGTTACTAGAGTGCTACAATGGTAGGGCTCTAGTATCTACTTCTAGATAGGTGTTTTTCAAGAAATCTTAACAAATGGAAGATTATAGAAAAAAAGATAATAACATATGTCTTTCTCCTAGGGTTTCAAGCAAGCAATTTCATAATCTTTAATATGAAACAAGTAAATTTACCATAAGCATTCATTCACAATAAAGAAATGCATATTTTCTACTTACTTCACCAAAAATAATCAAGCCAAACCCTAGTTGAAGATCCTCCACAATGAGGAGGGACAGTTGGAGTTATTTCCGGAGGAGGTTTTGGAGTTTCAGGAACAGAAACTGAGGAGCAGGGTCATCAGAGAGTGTTTGATCAGATGGAGAGGGCTTCCAGTAGAGGACGCTACTTGGGAGAGCGAGTCGGTGTTGCAGCACCCTGGACTGGTTTGCTTAAGGACAAGCAATTTCGGGAAGGGAGGATTGTAATGTCCCTTTCCAAACAGTAGCTCCAGAGAGGAGGCTTAATGGTCTAAACCGCCCCGTTAGACTATAGCCAGGGCCAAAGAGGGGAAAACAGGGTTACTAGAGGTCACTCCAGTCACAGGTATTATATTCGGAAAGTGACATTGAGCTAAAAAGGGTTAAAAACGCTTTTAAGTCATTATGAGCTAAAAATAGAAGTCAACAGTGAATTAGGGTTTCAGCAGTGATTTAGGGTTTTGGAAGTCAATAGTGAATTAGGGTTTCAGCGTGATTTAGGGTTTTGGAAAGCTATAAAGGAAGGGTCAGCAACCTAATTCATCATTATGCAGATTATGACTTATCATTGAGGAGAAGAGGCGCCTCTCAGGAGATATAGTTTAGTGTATTCCAGAAGGAAGACACCAGTTGACTGATTTCGGTGTTGAAAGACACCCTAGTCACCGGGAAGATCATCCAGGTCTTCCATCAATCTTTATTGATACCGCAGTGCTCCCATATTCCGGGTATTATCTTTTAGTTGCTTATTTGTATTCCGGTTAAGATCCTTTTATCTTTTGATCTAGCCAAGTGTTGTTATTTTATTCAACCGTAGTTGCTTATTTGTATTCCAGCTAAGATCCTTTGTCTGTTGATCTAGTCGAGTATTGTTAGTTTATTCAGCCGCATTCGGCCATTTTGTAATCCACAAAGATATCATAATACAAACTTTGCAGTTTATTATTTGTATGATCATTTACACTTGATCATTATTATTTGTATGATCATTTATATGCTGTAAACCATTGATCCTACACACACATTAGCAACGTTTCCTAGACTAGCCAAGTCAGGAACATTACACTTCGAAAGCAAACCCTAGACTAGATAGCCAAACAAAGGGTAGCGCACCTTTCCCCAAGGATAGCGCACCAAACAAGAGCTGATCAGACAGTCATGTTATCCCCGATATCTAGGGATAACTAGGAGATCATGTCTTGAGGCCCACATGGCCCTAGACATGGAGTACCAAGAGCAGAAGTGACTTGAGCATGGCCCTGGAGGGCCCATCTTTCTTCTTCTCAGCCAGACTTGTCCTGTCAGCAGTACCAGCTTCCATCACTACCGGCCTGGGTTTGCATTGGAGAGGGCTCTTCCTCCATGAGGTAATTGGTCCGAGGTATCATGGTATGTGTCATATTTGATCATTATAACCTTCTTATATATGCATTAGATTCCTTTCATTTCGGATGACTTCTTGGATCTTACACTAATCCACTTGACCATTGTTGGGGTGATTGATGGGGCAACTTAGCAAGCCGGTATTCATGGGTTTTGGTTAGCCACCAAAGGGGGTTTGCAGAGCCATCGTCCGCTCCCACCATCTTATCACTTTTTCATCTTATACCCCGCTCATCCATCCCATTCCCCTAGTTTGGCCATTAGGATGACCTCTCAGGGTACATTTTGTCTTGTGGGAAGAAGGGGCTAAAGGCCCAGGGGTAAAGCAGCTGGTAAAAGATAAAAGCCATAGGAAATGAAAACCTAGAGATGCTTCGCCCAGGGGATCCCCGAGAAGGGAATAAAAGGCCTCTCGATAAGAAACTAAGGGACCCTAAGAAAATAATTGAATAAATAAATGCAAGACCTAACCAAGAGGATGGGAGGTCTCATCACGAGCCGGCCCATTATGTTCATAGGTATTTAGCAGTATGACATTGCCAATATCTGG
>ML861310.1:11154-23556 GCA_009831015.1 Picea engelmannii | reverse complement strand
CATCTCTCACCATATGGAAAAGCTCTTGAAGAAAGGAAACTTTGGTATTATTACCCAATTCAATGCCATCCAAGTTATGGAAAACCCACCATAGGAAATTCATCTTGATTTTTAGTTGGTCATGAACAAGCATCAAAAAGAAATTGAAACACCCCATGGATTAGCCCCTTCATTTGGTGAGCATGATCATGATATTCCATTGATTCAAGGTATTCAACCACATAATGTGCATCCTTATAGGAAAACATTTTCACAAAATAGTGAAATTGGAAATATTATTCAAGAGTTGTTGGAGTCCAACATCATCCATCCTAGTATTATCCATTACTCATCTCCAATAGTCACGGTATTGAATAAATATTGCAATTGGGGCATGTGTCTTGACTTCCATGCTCTCAATAAGTTGACCATAAAAGACAAATTTATCATCCCATTTATTAATGATCTCATGGATGAGATTCATGGTTGTAAGTTAGTCACTAAACTAGACCAATGCTTAGGGTACTACGAAAGCCAAATGAAGGACATGAACATTCCTAAGAAAACCTTTTCCGCATATGAAAGACATTATGAGTTTTTAATGATGCCTTTTGGTCTTTTCAATGTCCCATTCACCTTTGAAAACTTGAACAAGATAGGTTTGGTCCTTCCTATACAATTTTGTGATTGTGTTCTTTGATGATATCTTGATTTATAGAAAAACTTGGGAAGCACATGTGGAGCATGTTGATTAGACTTTCCAACTGTTCTTGGATAACTATTTGAATTTTTCATTTTTGAAGTGGAATACTTGGGACACATAGTCAGTAAGCACTGGGTGTAAGTGGATCCCATGAAAATTGAGGATATGTGGGATTAGACACATCCTAGGACTATGGAAAGATTATGTGGTTTCTTAGGACTTATGGGACTTTGTATGGAATGATACCATAAAGTAGGCCTTTTTAGATTTAAAGGAGGCCATGTGTACTACACTTTTGTTAGTAGTGTCTATTGCACTAACCAATTTGTCTTGGAATGTGATGCCTTAGGAAAAGGTCTTGGAGCAATGTTGATGCAAGAGGGAAGCCTACTGGAATTCAACAGTAAACAATTGTGTGACAAAAATTTGGGAAAGTCCACCTATGAGAGAGAGATGATGGACATCCTTCATGTAGTTGATACTTCACATGCAATTTCTTCGGGACATGCGCAAACCATAAATGGAATTTATTTTGAAAAGAAAGTGCTTCATAGGAAAACATGATAATAAATCCACATTAATATTGAATTACCTCCCTTTCCCTTGTGAATCATAATTCATTAATGAATCATAAATGAACCTCAAAAAATGCGCAAGGTGCATGATAATCCAATGAGAATTTCAGTAAGTATGGAACATGGGTAAAGATAGATCAATCCTTTAAAGGTTTAGTTGTGTGAAAATGTAGAGGGATTGATGTGTGCGGGGAAAAAAATGTGCAAGGTTCTCCACACAATAGTTGTGTAGGAGTATAAGTGTGTGGAGGTGAGGGTTGTGCAGAAGTTGGGATGTGTAGAGGAGTAGAGTGTGTGGGGGATATGGCATGAAAATCTTTCAACATAACCCTAACCATCAACTGACTAAGTAAAGAGTAGATGTTTTGGATTATGCAAAGTGTATTATTGAGGAGGCAGAGAGAAGGGTGGTATTGGGTTCTCCACACTAAAGAAAAAGCTAGAAAATAACCCAAGTGCTAGCCTATGTGGAACATGACTTGTGAAGGGGAAGGTTTTGTGCAAAGTGTGGGGAAATGGTTTAAGAAAAGACCATCTCCACACATCATAAGGACACACGATGGACTATGAAATGAAAAGGAAAATGGGGGGGGGGGAGGAATCTATACATGGATAAGCTTGGAAATCAAGATTTATACATGAAAATGGATCAACACCCATGTGCATGAGGACTCCATCCTCTCTTAACTCATAATCTTTAATTTGTTTCTCAAAATTTCCTTGCTATAATGTTTCTTTTCCTTGCAAATAATGATGATACGATTTTGACGCTTATAATTGTTTTCCTTTTAAATAAGATTTGTACATGTTAATGGTTGTAGAATGCATCTCATGCACCTTCCTACTAAATGCATCAACCACTTTTTTCTCTTTTTCTTTAATATTCTTTATATCAAAGTCATACTCATCATTAAAGAATTATAACCATCTAATTTCCTGACTTTTAGAGTTGGTTGTCCAAATAAATATTTTTGATCACTATGGTCTGTCCTCAACTCAAATATTTTTCCCATAAGCTAATGCATTTTCATATTTAAGTCATGAACTATGGCTGCCAACTCTAATTCATGTGTGGCATAGTGCCTCTCATGTTCTTTTAACTTCCTTGACTCATAGCATATCACATGCCCATTTTGTGTAAGGACTCCACCAAGCCCTTCCTTGCATTCATCAATGTACATAGTGAAATTCTCATTTGGATCAACAATCTTATGGATTGGTGCACTTTTCAATAAGTTCTTCAAATGATGAAATTTTCTTCACATTCAGAGGTCCATTGAAATTACACACCCTTCTTTTCCAAATAAGTGATTGAGTGTGGAATATTTGAAAATCCTTCTAAAAATATTCTATAATAAGATACAAGTCCCATGAATTATTTGAATTCTATAACATTCTTTATTGATGGCCAACCTCTAATGGATTCTATATTCTTAGGATCCACTTCTATCTCTTCCTCTGAAATAATATGGCCCAAATAATGAATTCTCCTTTGATAAAATGAGCACTTTTTCAACTTTACATATAGCTAATGCTCCCTGAACACCCGTAACACCATCCATAAGTGATTTTCATGTTCTTCTCTATATTTAGAATAGATAAGTATGTCATCCAAGAAGACAATGACAAACTTATCCAAGTGATTTCTGAAAATACCATTCATTAAAAACATGAAGACAATTGGTGCATTTGACTACCCAAATGGCACCACTACAAACTCATAATGGCCCTACCTTGTTTTGAATGCAATCTTGTTGATATATTTTTCTTTAATTCTCACCTGATGGTAGCCTGATCTGAGGTCAATGTTGGATAATATCTTTGCATCTTTCAACTGATAAAAAAGATCATCTATCCTTAGAAAAGGATACTTGTTATTTATTGTCATCTTATTCAATTCCTGAAATAAATGCACAAAGTTAAGGTTCCATCCTTATTATTCACAAAGATCACTGGGGAACCCCAAGGTGAGACACTTGGGAATATATAACCCTTCTTCAAAATTTCTTCAAGCTGCATATGCAATTATTTAAGCTCTGATGTGCTAATCTTGTATGGAGTCTTGGACACTGGGGCAACTTCAAGCACCAAATCAATGGATAAATCAAAATCTATCTTTAGTGGAAACCTTGGTATATCTCTAAATACATCCTCACAGTATTTCAAGACTGAATTGTCTTCAATACTTGACACTTTATCTTTAGCTTCCTCTTCCATATGGGCTACATAAATTTGGCATCCTTTTCTGAAAATCTTCTTCAACTGCATGGATGGAATTTCTTTGATTGATAATTCCCTTGGAATACCCTGAATAGTTCTCAAGTTCTATTTCTCATCAATACAAGTAAATTCCTTGTTGTATAAATATAGGATAACAAGATTCTTTTCCAACCAATCCATACCAATTAGGAAGTCATATGAACTCAAACGTATGATATTGAAATCTTCCTTTTTGCTGAGTCCATTCATGTCCATTGGGAAATCCTTAACCAACTCATTGATTCTTCTCTTATCTCTTGTGGCTAGCCAAACCAACCAAGTTTTTCCATGTTTTATTCTTTGCAAATGAAATCTCTCAACAATATTAGGATCTATGTAACTATGGCTAGCTCTAGAATAATTTAAAATGACTATGGGATGATTATCGATATTACCTTCTACTTTAAACATATGAGATTGGTATTCTACTTTCTTGTTGTCCAAGGCTGCATAAATACCACACATTCTTATATCCATGTGTTCAACTATATAATCTTGCTAGATATTGTGAACAATCCCCATCCTTTCTCCCTTGTGAGGCCAATCTCTATACATATGTTCTCCCTCACATCCCCAACATTTTATGGGTTTCTATATTTGTATTTCCCCCAATGATTATGTCATCCTAGTTTGATTTTTTGTTGTTTGTCCTTGGAAACTATTTCTAAAAAATGGTGGCTTATACCCTTTCTTTCTTTCTTTCCTCCATATTTCCTTTATTCTGGTCATGTTGAGCCTTTTGGAAAGATGGCCTTCCTTTATTCCGCTCATAAAGATACTTTACTTTCCTTATGGTCTATTCCATCATCTTGGGTTCATCATAATGTATCTTATCACTATAGAATGAAGGTATCCCATTTATAAATATTTCAATTTTAACCTTCTCATCCTTTATGAAGCCAACATACTTCAGTAATTCAAGGAACCTCCTATCATACCCATCCATTGACATGCTTCCAAGCTTCAGTTCAAAGAATTATTTCACCTTCTTATTATAATACTACTCTGGCAAGTATTTCTTCTCAAACTAATTTTTCAATTTCCTACAAGAGATCCTCTTAACATCAATGTGTTTTACTTTCTTGAGTTGGTCCCACCACATTGATTTTTTTCCTTGAAGATGGTAGATTGTTGTTGGAATATTGAGAGGGGGGGGGTGAATAAGTATTACCTTTTTTCAAATATTATCAATTACTTTTTTATTTTGTTAATTACCACAATAGATCAACAATGGAATTATTTGTAAAATAAATTATATAAATATAATTAATAGGAATTACAAGGATTTTATGAAGAATAGTGAAGGACACCAATCCTTTTTAGAGCACCAAATCTAGGAGACACAAATTCCCTTCTTCAGGGCACCAACCCTAGGAAGCACCAACTCCCTTGTTTTTTTAGGGCACCTACCCTAGGAAGAACCAAATCCCTTGTTTTTTTAGGGCACCAACCCTAGGAAGCACCAACTCCCTTGTATTTAGGGCACCAACCCCAGGAAGGACCAACCATAGGAAGCACCAACTCCCTTAAATTACACTTACTTAGTAAAGGATATGAATCCTTCCATGCTCCTCCCTTCCACCCTCACTTCATAATAATCATTAGTTCTTCTTCTTGGACTCTGCTTATGTTTTGATCTTCTGATCTGGACTATAGATGCACTTTCTTCTCACCATTCTTTCTCGTTTATATAATCTTCCAACTGGTGTGAGATATGAAGCATTGTGTCCCATTCTTTGGACCATCACACCTCTTCATTTTAAATTAACAATAATCTATATTATTATTCAAACATTATCGTGAAGGTTTTTAATTTAATGAGAGTGCTTTTCATAAATCGATCACATATATGGATCGATTTCATTTTTAACTCGATTCCATGTCTCTGCAAATATTGCAGAAATTGAATTTCGCAAAGGTGATTCCTTCAAACCATTTACATGTGACCATATGCGCAAAACCACATGCTTATTAATTTAAGTGATGTTTCCAGTGCTTCACATCTTTATGTGTTCGTAACCCATGACCAGGGGCTAGAACCTAGTCCTCTGGACTTCAACCTTCGATCGTTTTCTCTCTCATCCAATATTCCAGAGTTTCAACTCTCCGAAGTAGTTACCTCTCACAAGGGTTGATTTGATGGTTGGCGTGATTCCTGGAACCAAATCAACAGTCTAGATCCAATCCTTACTTATCCTTTTACTACTTAATCTAGCATCTATGACTTAATCCAACGTTGATATGGATGAACACTATTTACTTCGGGACTTCAGGACTCCAGGGCTTCGAAGGTCCAGACAATTGATGCTTCAATTTCCTCTGGAGTTAGTCAACGCCGAAGTGGTTAAAATGGGAGTGCTTATGTATCTTTCCACTACGTTTTGATCCAATGATCATGTGAGAATCCAAAGGATCTTAGATCAACAACCGACATTAGTTCGTGACTTCGCACTTCGGCGCTTCAGGAAGCTGCTAGTGGTAGACGTTGGTTCCCCCTGAATGACATACTCCTGGAGTGAAGTGACTTGTTTTCGTCACTATTGATGTGGCACTGGTTGAGTGGTTTCCACGTGTCACCTATATTCGTGACTTATGTAACCTAAATTTCCATCTGAACCTAGACACTTATCACCATCTTATTGCACCACGTGTCCTTGCTGATGTGGATATCCTGATGTGTTGACGGTCGTAGGTTCATATGAATCCTTGATCCAACGATTGTGATCAGTTCTTAGATCAATGTTCCAAATTCATTTCGACTATTCGTGACTCTGGGGCTTCGAGCTACTCGAACTCTAAGAGGTTCAATCCCTCCAGAGTGCATTTCACAAAAGTAGATCGAACTGTCGATTTTTGATCTACAGTTGAGTGGACAGTCCACACAACCTCAACAAGGAATTTTGTTAACGGTCTTCTCATTGTGCTCTTTTTAGGATCTTAACCGCGAATCTTCCTTCTTGATGGACGGTCAGATATTACTTTAGAGATTCGACTCTCCAGGACTCCAGGTTACTAGAACTCTGAGGCAGTTCAATCCATCCAGAGTGGTTACCTACCAAATAAGTCATGATACTATGATGAATGTTTTTTGTCAGTTGTTTAGTACACCTTACACTATCCTTCCACTAATCTTGATCCAAGGGTCATGATTCATCCTAGAGTAGATCAACGATCATGGATGATTGTAGAGTCCCAAATAGCACGATGTTTAAAATCGTTGTCGAGTTCCATAATGGAAACTGTTCATTGGTAGTGGAACCGATGCCAAATGTTGATCTTGCCGAATCTATAGATCGATGTTCTAGGAGGATTGTAGAGGCTAAACATGCATGGACATTAGTTTTTCCTCCGATCTCCGTAATTTTTCTCCACCGTAGATCTTACTTGTGTTGATCTGACGGTCCTTCTCTGCAGTTCCCATATCTAATGATTGCTTTATAATTCTACTGAATTCATCCTTTGATGGTCATGATATAGTCTGATTCCTTATCAAATGGATCTTGTGCATCATCTCTTCTGAGATTCGATTAATGTTCTTTCTTCTGATCTATTCATCACTATTTCTTTTGAGATTTTAATAACATTCTTTTGCACCCTATTTGTCATCAATGACAATTCATCATAAAAAATCATCATCACATCACAATGATCTTCGAATGTTGATATCAATGACAACACATCAATGAAAACATGTCCAACAATCTCCCCCTTTGTCATTGATGGAAACCTTTTTCTTTTTGAAATTTCTTCTCTTATCAATTTCCTCCCCCTTTGACAACAGTGGCAGAGGGGATCTTTCTTTGCTCTCCCTATGGAAATTCTCCCCCTAACCATGTGCCCCTTCTGATACGATTTTATGGTTTTTAATGAGGTTTTTGAATTACTCCTAATTTCTGTCGAAGATTTTCAAAAGTACTCCTGGGAAAAGGTTTTGTGAAAATGTCTGCAATATGTTCTTTGGTGTTTACATACACTATTTTAACTATTTTTTGGGTAACCTGATCTCTTAGGAAATGGTATTTAATTGGAATGTCTTTGATTTTAGAATGCATTACTGGATTTTTAGATATTCTTATGGCACTATTGTTATCACAATTAATATTAATGGGATTATCATATCTTGTTTGTAAATCTTCTAATGTTTGCTTCATCCAAAGAACTTGTGTGTAGTAGGATGCAACAACAATGTATATTGCCTCCATTATAGATAGTGATGTGGATGTTTTATTCTTACTTAGCCATGCTACTAGACATTTTCCTAGAAAAAATTCTCCTCCACTGGTGCTTTTCCTATCATCTATACTACCGACCCAATCTGTATTAGTGTATGCAGTTAGATTGAAGTCTTTATCTTTTAGATACCATAATCAAAGTTCTAAGGTGCCTTTAAGATATCTAAATATTATCTTTACTTATTTTAAGTGAGTTTCTTTAGGTGCATATTGGAATCTCCCCACAAGTCATGCAACCTGTATGATATCAGGTCTTGTTGTTGTTGAATAGAGAAAACTTCCAATCATTGATCTGTACATCGTTTGGTCCACTTTTGGTGAATCATCTTCTAGGCTTAGTTTACATCCAATGACCATGGGAGTACTCATAGGTTTACTGTCCTCCATTTGGAATTTATTTATCATTTCCTTGACACATTTGGCTCGGGAAACAAATATTCCATTTTTTGTTTGATTTACTTGTAAACCTAAGAAAAAGGACAGTTCTCCCAACATAGACATTTCAAATTCTTCTTTCATTTTGGTTGAAAATTTTCTTCTTAGTGTAGTAAGATTACTTCAAAATATGATGTCATCTACATATACCACCAAAAAAATTGTGTTTTGATCCTCAATTTTGATGTATAAGTTGCTATCAATAGTCCCTCTCTTATATCCTTGTTTTTGCAGGTACCGATCAAGCCTTGAGAACCATGCTCTCAGGGCTTGTTTAAGACCATACATAGCCTTTTTTAGCTTGCACAGATAGTTGTGATTTTCTGTTAACATGAATCCTTTTGGTTTCTCAACATAGACTTATTATTCTCATGTTCCATTAAGGAATGTTGATTTGACATCCATCTGATAGATTTTGAAATTTTGGAAGCATGCAAATGCCAGGAACATTCTGATGGCCTCAAGTCTTGAAAATGGAGTGAAATTCTCTTCAAAATAAATAACTTATACTTGGGAATATCCTTTGCAAACTAATCTGGCTTTTCTCTTTACAATCTCCCCATTTTCATTTAGTTTGTTCTTGAAGATCCCCTTGGTCCCTATCACATTCTTGTCCTTAGGTCTTGGAACTAGTTTCCAAGTTTGATTCTTGTCTATTTGGTCTAGTTCTTCATTCATTGATTTTATCCAATCTTTAATTTTTATAGCTTCTTTAAATGACTTAGGTTCTATTAGGGATAACATTTCTTGTTTTGAGTCAAAAGTGAGTTTCCTTCTTCTTTCCACTCCTGCACTTTTATCTCCAATAATCTAGTTTTCAGGATGATTCTTTTAGATTATTTTTGATGGATCTCTTGGAAAGGGCGTTTCTTCATTGCCTTCTTCATCAGTGTGTGGTTCATTTTCCCTTGTTTCATTATTATCACATTCTTTCTGATATTCTATTGGTAGGGCTTGCAGTTTTCACAGGGTAGTTTACACAGTAGGGCAGTTTGCACAATTTGCACAGGGTAGTTTACACAGTAGGGCAGTTTGCACAGTTTGCATAGGGATTGGTTTTGTCATTAATGTCAAACTTTAAAATGCCAAAGGGGGAGTTTTCTGGTCAGTTTTCACAGGCACCGTGGATCAGTTTTCACAGGCACGGTGGTTCCTAATTTGGAGATCAACATGTCTCTTGACATACCGAAACGTGAAACCACGACTTAATCTCCATTTCGGAGTTTCGGATACCGGGAGTTGGAGGTGTCAAGGACACTCATGACAAGAATGATGAAATCATGAAATGCAAAACCATGACTTAATCTCCATTTCAGAGTTTCAGATACCGAGAGTTGGAGGTGTCAAGGACACTCAGGACAAGAATGATGAAATCACAAAATGCGAAAGATCAGAGCATGTCAAAGACTCCATTTCGGAGTTTCGCAGACCAGGAAATCAAAGATCAAAGGAACTTTAACCTTTGAAGTAGCGAACCTCGAAATCCCGAAAAAGACACATCAACAAACCATGTCAGCTAAGGACACGTGGCACAATCAGGAAATGACAAGTGTCAACCTGATTCAACATTTCAGGCACATGTAAGTCATGAATCAGAGTGACACGTGGCAGTTATTCGACACGTGTCAATCCACATGTGACGTCAGTGGGTTTATGTCACATCGAAACTTTCTCTTTCGGGGTTTTACATAGCAAGCAGAAAATCCACCATCACGAAGTCTCGAACTCCAAAATGCCGAAAGGGACTATTGTGAGTCTCAAAAACCCGAAAGGAAAAACTTTGAAATCCCATCAAACGTCCATCTTAGTGGGTTATGTGAACCGTCTGATCACTTTGAAGATTTTGTGATCATGAATTTTATAATGTTGGAGTCACGATGACTTGAAGGGAAAAACGTCGAAATCCCATCAGCCGTTCGATTAAGAAAAGAAGGGATCAGATTATGAAGTTTTGTGGACCATTGATCTGGATCCATTTAAGGGATTGTGACTTGGAGTGTCGAGACTCATCACCACAGGAATGTCGAAATGCCGAAATACCAAAATGCAAAATGACGAAATAAACACAAGACCCCGTGCTTGTAACCCAACGGTGTTGGATACTTGGAAATCTAATTGAAGGGCTAATGTTGCTCTTCACAATTAATTGTTCAGTTACGATTAAGTTAGCAGAACCAAATCATGGTTCTTGGACAGTTGGCGTTTTAGTTGTTGAAGCATTGTTCTAGGGATTTGAGGGGTAACTGAAGGGGTTGTAGTGTATAAAAGAAACACACAGTGACTGTGTGTGGTTGGTGTGTATGGAATTAATGGTACAGCTGTATCTCTAAGGTAAAATTCATTTCTGTAAATGAATATAAAACCAAAATAAAATCATACAGGGACAATGAGAAGAAATGATGAAGATATAGCAGAGATCAAGGGGAGAAGAATGGATTTTGATATGATTATATAAATAGAGAGGAATTGAATGATGAAACCTTTTCCAGAGAAGATAAAGAGTTGGTTTGCAAGTTCTTATTGACAAAGAAGGATTCCAGGGTGGTAGGGAGGAGCAAGGGGAGACTGTAAAAGTCTCCTGTACAAGTTGGTGCTTGTACATTTGGGAGTTGTAGCTTCCATTCAGTAGGTGCTGAAGAAACAGAGGTAGCAACCTCATCTGGTTTGTAGCTCAGATAAAATAAGAATGTAAAGAGTAGTTGGAGCTTGCCTTTCATTCATAAGAAGAAGAGGTTTTTCCCTTTTGGGTTTCCTCATGAAAAATCACTGTGTCATTGTTTCATTTATGTGATTGTATATTTATTGGTTAAATGTATTACTGCAAGTTAAATGTTAAAGACACGATTTATTGATTAATAAGTAATCTTCTTATAAAATGAAAGAAATTTTATACAACTAATTCACCTCCCCCCCCTCTTAGTTGAATTATCCTGTACAAAAATTGGTATTAGATTCAGGTTACTTCAAGATATCAGTTTAACCACTAGACGTTTTTGATCATTCATAATGGATAAGAAGTCAGAATTTACAAAACATGGATTGCCTTTGTTTGATGGTCATAATTATGCTTTTTGGAGTATCAGGATGAAGTTGTTTTTACAAACTCAAGGAATAGATATCAGGCAGGTTGTATTAAATGAATATAAAGTCCCAACAACCATTCCAATAGATGCTATAGGTAAGAGACTCTATGAGAGTAATTCCAAAGCTATGTATGCAATACTAGGAGGTCTAGCAGGGTCAGAATTTGTTAAAGTTATGCATTGTGCATCAACAAAAGAAATATGGGATAAATTGAAAAATGTATATGAAGGAGACACTAAGGTAAAGAGTGCTAAGCTACAATCATATAGAAGTCAATTTGAAATCCTGAAAATGGAAGAATCTAAAGATATAGCTACCTACTTTCTTCGTATTGATGAAGTTGTTAATACCATGAGAGGTCTATGAGAAACAATTAATAATAATATTATTATGCAAAATGTACTTAGATCACTTCCTGCAAGATTTTATTCAAAAATATTTGCATTAGAAGAAAGAACAGATCTTGATACTTTAGAAATTGATGAATTACATGGAATACTAACAACATATGAGATGAGAAACTTTGGTGAGAATTCTTTCAGGAAAGAAGTAGCTTTCAAGGTAGCAAAGAAATATAAGAAAAAGGTTGAAGTAGAAATCAACAGTCATGAGGAGTCAGAAGGTGATGTGGAAGAAGCAAATTTTGTTAAAAAACTGAAAAGAGGTACTGGCAAGTATAAAGGTAAGCTTCGTCTGAAATGCTTTAGTTGTGGTAGAATAGGACATTTTTCATCTAAGTGTCCTTACAATAAGCATACTGATAATGAAGAATACAGTGATAGAAAACCTAAGGAATTCAAGAATAGACGTAAGAAGTTTTTTCAAAGAAAAACTTGCAAAAAGAAAAGCCTGCGTATAAAAGATGACAATGATATTTCAGAATTTGGTGAGAGTGATGACAGTTCAGATGTACAACTTTTAATGGCTATGGGAAAACATGATGATCAGTCTGGTGAAGAAGAAGAAGGTGAAGTTGATATAGAAGTTGAACGGGTAAGTGCTTTAAGTGAATTAAGAAAAGTGAGAAGGGAATGCAAACATTTTAAAAGAGAAATTGAGAATCTAGAATTTGAATTACAGAAATCAAATGGTTTGATTGATAGAACTGAAATCATGGTAGTTGACTTAAAACTTA
>ML861310.1:0-10544 GCA_009831015.1 Picea engelmannii | reverse complement strand
GGAACTGTATGTCTAAACAACAAGAAAATCATGGCTGAAAATGTCTTATTGGTTGAGGAAATGGAACATAACTTATTGAGTGTAATTCAAACCTATGATAAAGGTCTCTTTATGATTTTTGATTCAAAAGGATGTCAAATCAGAGATATAAAATCAAATAAACTAGTTGGAACAACCACAAGAACTTCAAGCAACATTTACATACTAGATGAAAAAAAAGAAAAATGTTATCTTGGGAGTGAAGATGAAAGTTGGTTGTGGCACAAAAGAATTGGACACATTAACTTTGAAAGTCTAATTCAGTTGAATAAAAAGGAAGCAATAAGAGATTTACCTATCATAACAGATCTTTCAAGTTCTATCTGCAAGCAATGTCAACATGGTAAGAAAACTAGAGTTAAATTCAAAACCAAAGAACATTTAACAACTAAACCATTGGAAATAGTACATGCTGATGTCTGTGGACCTATGAGAATAGTAGGGTTAAAAGGATAAATATATTTTCTATGAGGTAAGTGAAACAAAAGAAACTAAGGCTGTTGACAGTGAACAATTAATTCATACTTTGACACAGGGCACAACTCCATCCAAAAGCATGACTCCATCAAAGACTCCAAGCAAGAGAATACAGAAAAATCACCCTGAAGAACAGATATTTGGTGACATAAATGCAGGTGTTGGAACAAGAAGCAGAAGGCAAGAATCCACCTCAAATCATGAACATGTATCTTTAATTTCTCTGATTGAACCCAAAAATATTGAAGAAGCAATTAAAGATGAGTACTGGATGAAAGCAATGAATGAATAAATTAGTCAAATAGAAAAGAATAAGACATGGGAATTGGTTCCTAGACCTTTGAATAAGAATGTCATAGGGGCGAAATGGGTTTTCAGAAATAAGATGGATGAAGCAGGTAAAATAACTAGAAACAAGGCTAGATTGGTTTGTAAAGGGTATGCACAAGTAGAAGGAATAGATTTTGGAGAAACTTTTGCTCCTGTTGCAAGAATGAAATCCATTAGACTGATTCTAGCTTATGCCAGTTCTAAACACATTAAAGTTTACCAAATGGATGTAAAGTCTGCATTTTTGAATGGTGATTTAGAGGACGAAGTATATATGGAACAACTAGATGGTTTTCAGGTATAAGAAGCAGAACAATATGTTTACAGGTTGAAAAAGGCATTGTATGGCATGAAGAAAGCACCAAGGGCTTGGTATTCCAGACTTGACAATTACTTGAGGCAGCAAGGATTCAGGAAAGGTAACACTGATAGTAATCTATATATTAAAGAAGAAAATGATAGCTTGATCATTGTTGAGATATATGTAGATGATATCATTTTTGGTAGTGATGATAATAGGCTTAGTAAACAGTTTGTTGAAAGTATGTAGAAAGAGTTTGAGATGTCCATGCTATGAGAAATGAATTTTTTCTTAGGCTTGCAAATTACTCAATCTAATAAAGGTATTTTGATGCCAACGTGCCACCCAGGTACGTCTTCTCCCACAGGACCTTCTCCTTGAACGACCCGAAGAACTAAAATTCTCTTCAAACCCCCTTATCGGGAGTTCTCAATACCCACAGAATGATCTTTATGGTTTCCCATTGTCCTATCGGGAAACCGGGCCTCGCGTGATCGCGAGTCCTGCACTCACGAGATCGGGTCTCACAAATCCCTGAATCCCGATGACTATTTACTTCACGCCTTCCTTGCTCTTGTCGGGAATATCCCCGTCGGGAAATCGACCCTTATGAGGTCGTAGACAACTTAACTCGCAAATCCCCGATTCTCGATCTCCGATGGCGCTCTCTGCACTCCTTAGCTCCCTCCGGCTAACTCTTTTCACATGTGACCTGCTGGTCCGCAAGACCACGGTCCTTTCCCCTATCGGGAGTTCGAAATTCACGGAATTGAAATGCGTAGAACTTACGCCTTCGGGATCTCCGATTCTCCGATTCCCGATGCCACCTGTTCTCCACTAAAATGCTCTGACTATGGGACCATCGTGTTTCGGGATTTCGCTATTTCTCTTGGCGTGATTTCCTCGTCACCGAAAATCCCAAAATGCCGAACCCCGATGCACGTGTGAACTCTCTCCTCCACGTCACCCCTTCCTTCTGCTCTATCGGGTATCGTGAAATGACGACTTCTAGTGCAACGATTCCGTTGTATGCGGAAACCCCGAAATATCGAACTCCGACTCCTTTGGATTCCGTTATGCAAGTGTTTTACAACTCCGGAAACCCCGATATCTCGAACTCCGACTCTCCGGGATCTCTCGCCACGTGTCCTCATTGATGGACAACTCTGATCCTATCGGGAAATCAAGGATCACTATTCCAACCTGCACAAGTTTCTTGCCCTGGAAAATTCTGATGCCTCCAAACGCCGATTCATCAGGATCTCCTCCCACGCGTCCTCACCGATGGACGATTCAAAACTCCCGTCGGGAAATCGCGGATCGCGATCCCAACATGCGAGAGTTCTATGTCTTCGAAAACCCCGAAATGCCGAACCCCGACTCACTCCGGATTGCTGACACGTGTCCCATCCGGGATCCACGGCTATGATCCTTTCTCATGATTTCGGGACTTTCAAGGTCTCCGATCCGTACCCTGTGAATACCTGATGACGCCAATATCCCGATGTCTCCTCCAGATTCTTCCTCTGCTCCTTTGGGCTTAAATCCAACGCAAATTCTCGAGATCTAACGGCTGACAGGATTTCGTCAATCTCCCTCTGCGAATCCTGACCGTCGATTCCTCTCCTCCTTTTTTTTTAAGGGCTTCTTAGCACGAAAATCATCTGCGCAGCCTTTCGATAGTTTCAAAGGCCTTGTTCCTCCTGAGCTTTTCCACTATGATTCTTTCAGAGGAACTTACGTGCACTCCTTCGCTCAACATTCAACAACTTCCCAAGTGTTGAATCCTTCTGACTCTACGCACTTCCTGCAACAGCAGTCTTAGATCTCCTTTGCTCAGATTTACAACTGAGACTTTTCTTCGCCTGCACACTCCTTGCACGGCTTTAGCAACCCACTTTCACTTCTGAGAGCTTTGAGAACAAGATTTTAACTCCCTGAGCCTCTTGTCAACGCACTCCTTGCGGACGAATTCAACTGCACTCCTTGCAGGAATCCTTGCTCAAAAGGAGAAACAATCGTAACTCACTTCACCTCCTCTCAGACTTCTATCTCAACGCATGAAATCATAACACAGCATAACAACAATGCCTAACAGGAAGAAGCATTAGAGCATTCAACATACACACACATAGAGTAACACAACAACCATGAATTTGAATCAACTTCTTCTATTAATTCAAGATCTATACATGGATGTTCTTCTACATATCTCTACTAATTCTCCTATGCTCTAGATTCTTCTAACTCCTATTGCTTCTTCTTACAATGATACAAATGAGGGTGTCTATATCCGGTTTCCCTCCTGCACTCTAAAAATTGTCTAATCTAAGAATTTAATTCTATCTACCTGCAACTACTACTATAAATTCCTCTGTCTATCTCAGACGAGAGCGTATGGCTCGAGGTATGATTACATTCTTACCAAGGTGCCTAAATTAAATGGTCTCATTTATATTCAGCGCATCAACTTCAAGGGAAAATTTTTAAAAATTCAAAAGCTTGTGCTGGACGTATTCCAGCTGTCTTCTGCTTCCACATTGGTTTTGCCTGTCGTGAGGGATGCTCCTGCATCATACTCCCTCTCTTGAAAATTTGCATGGGCTCCTTTCCATGAGCTCCTGCATGGTATGTCCATGCTTCTGAATCTCTGCTTCAGTCTCCCAGCTGGCATCTTCAACTGGATGACCCTTCCACTTAACCAAATATTCAAAATATTCTTTCCTCTTGGTTTTCTTACCTACTCGTTTGTTCAGTATCTGCTCCATCTGTGGATTCTCTGCAACTGGCATCTTCTTCTACCACTGGACCTCTGGTTGATCATCACTTTCTACTCCTGCTTCATCAGCTCTATATGGATATAAATCCGAAACATTAAATATCGTAGATATTCCGATCCCATCTGGTAACTCGACTTCATAAGCATTCTGTCCCATTTTCTTCAAGACCTTGCATGGCCCAATTTTATTCATCTTCAACTTGTTATATGTTCCTCTTGGGAACCTTTCCTTCCTTAAATGTGCCAGAACTAGATCACCAACTTCAAACTGAAGTTGTCTCCGATGCTGATCTGCTCTACGCTTGTACTCCTGAATTGTTTTCAACAGTCGCTCCTTCACCTGGCAGTGAAGTTCCTTCATTGCTTCAGCGAATTCTCCTGCGCTAGCACTGCTAGTATCATCCTCTTCTGAATCCCTCAGTTCATAAACTCCTCTTGGCCGCATTCCATATACAATCTGAAATGGACTTTTCCCTGTGCTTCGATTTACTGAGTCATTGTAAGCAAACTCTACTTGCGGTAATATGCTATCCCAGCTGCTATGGTGCTCTGTCACCAAGCTCCTCAACAAATCTCCCAGACTTCTGTTGACCACTTCTGTTTGTCCATCCATCTGAGGATGATAAGTAGAACTAAACATCAAATTAGTTCCTGGCTTCTTCCACAATGTTCTCCAGAAATGCCCTATGAATTTTGTGTCCTTGTCCGAGACTATGCTTTTCGAACAATCCATGGAGTCGAACAATCATTGCTGCACTAATTCCACTGAAATTCCTGATGAATTTTCGGTAGAAACTAGCGAGTCCATGGAAACTCCTCACCTCAAAAATATTTCTCGGTGATGGCCAATTTTTGATTACCTCCACCTTATCTGGGTCCATCCTTAACTCATTTGCAGAAATAACAAACCCCAAATAAATGAGTTTTGTCTTCATGAATGAGGACTTCTTCATATTTATCAACAACTTCTCTTGCTGTAATCTCTTCATCACAATAGAAAATGCTTCAGATGTTCAGTCTTTGTCTTGCTGAAAACCAATATGTCATCCAGATACACGATGACAAATTTCCCAATGAAATCCTTCAGGACTTCATTCATCAACCTCATAAAGGTACTCGGTGCATTCGTCAAGCCAAACAACATGACAAGCCATTCGTACAAACCTTCGTTTGTCTTGAATGTTGTTTTCCATTCGTCACCTTCTCTCATACAAATCTGATGATATCCACTCTTCAAATCTATCTTTGAAAAAAAATTTGCTCCACTTAAGAAATCCATCAAATCATCCATTCTCGGCAATGGGAATCTATACCTGATAGTTATCTTATTGATGGCTCTCGAATTAATGCACATCCTCCAGCCTCCGTCTTTCTTCGGACTGAGTACCGTTGGAAGAACACACAGACTCAATGTTTCCCTGACCAAGCCTTTGTCCAACAACTCCTAGACCTGTCTTTTAACCTCTTTATTCTCCTGCGGCGTCAACCTGTATGTGGCTTTATTTGGCAGACTAGCTCTTGGTATGAGGTCTATATGGTGACTCACGCTCCTCATCGGTGGTAACGAACGAGGTAGTTCATCCACTACAATATCAGCGAACTCTTCCAGCAGTTCCTGAACTTCTCCTGGTAAATCGTCCACTCTTGTGCTAGTCAGAACAATTCTCGGTTTTCTGACCACAAAGAATTGTGGATCCTCCTTCTTCTTAACTTCTGTAAGAAGTTCCTTCCCACTCATGAGAAGTACTATGTTGTTTACCTCTGGCTTCACCTCTTTATCTTCAATTGGACACAACATATGAGTTCTCCCATTCTTTTCCAGGGTATATGTATTCTTCCTCCCATCATGAATTACCCTTCTATCATATTGCCATGGTCTACCCAACAATAAATGACAAATATCCATAGGAATAACATCACATAAAATCTTATCATTATATCCTCCTATCTTATTGTCAACTAAGCACTATTTAGTGACACTTACCTGATGTCCCTTCCGTAGCGATGAAACTTTGTATGGTTCCAGGTGATCAGTTGTCTCTAGCTCCAGCTTTTCTACCATCTCGGTTGAAACACGATTATCGGTACTTCCACTATCCACAATGACCTTGCACGCCCAACCCTTGGTCTTGCAAGCAGTCCTAAAAAGACTGTTCCTTTGTGATGGATTCTCCATCTCCTTCTCCGGTGTCAAAAGGACTTTTTTCATCACCAACGATCTTCCGCCTTCACCGTATTCTGCCTCAACATCTTGCCTCTGTGCCTCGACGATGTGAGCTTCTCCTCCATCCTTCTTCCTATCTGGACAATCAACTGACTTGTGCCCATTCTTTCCACATGTGAAGCATGTGATTAATACACCTCTTCCTCTTCCTCTGCCTCTGGTACAAGGAAACCTATTATTACCAGACTATCCTCCTCTTTGCTCAGTATGCTTCTCTTTTTGTTCAGCATATCACCCTCTCTGTGAGGTTCCACCTCTTTCTGTCTGAGTCTGAGGTTTCTTCCAGTCATCCTCGGGCTTCTGGTATTTATCTTGGGCAACCAATTTTCCTTTGGGATGACTCCTGCCCCTGCCCCTCTAACTTTGTTTATGGCTCAACTTCTCCTCAACTTTCAGAGCCAATTGGTAATCATCCTCCACAGTTCGAATGGTCGCCAAATTTAGTTCATCCTGAATTTTGTACCTCAGGCCATTCATATACCTGGCCACCTTTTCGTCATTGCTTTCGTGATGACCTGCTCTGATATTCAACCTGTAAAATTCCTCAGCATACTCTTTCAATGTCATCAGCTTCTATCTCAGGTTCTGCATCCTCCTAAACAGAGAAATTTGATAGTCCCTGGGAATGAATTTCTCCTTCATCTTTGCCATCATATTGTCCCAACTCTTAATCTTTTGCTTTCCTTGGCAACGCCTGTCAGCTTGCAGTTCATCCCACCATAAGGCTGCATGTCCCTTTAATCTTGTGACGGCATGTCTGACCTTTTTATCATCTTCGATATCCTCATAATCGAAATAAGTGTCAAGAGCTCTAATCCAGTCTAGAAACTCTTCTGCATCCAGACTCCCTTCATAAGCTGGAATGTCCATCTTTGTTTTCGAACTCATCCGAGCGATAGCCTTAATTAAATTCTCATTGGCTGCATCTTCTGCTGGAATTTCTTCTTCTTCATGTCCAACATCACCTTCATCCTCGTATTCACTATATCTCCTGCATTAGTGTTTCGCCTTTGTCTTATCTCCATGTCCTCCATTCTGGCATGAAGATTTTGCATTCCTCTTTCCACGTCTGGATTTTGTCCTTGCCTACCTCTTTCTCTAGACATTTCTCTTCCTCTGGACAATTCCCTTTCCTCCTCTGGATCGGGTGATTGTCTACCTCTTCTTCTTGGCGGCATGATGAATTCTCCCTTTTTCTCTACTATAAAAAGCAAAGAACTTTTCTATGCTCTGATACCACTTGATGCCAACGCACCACCCAGGCACGTCTTCTCCCATAGGACCTTCTCCTTGAACGACCCGAAGAACTAAAATTCTCTTCAAACCCCCTTATCAGGAGTTCTCAATACCCACAGAATGATCTTTATGGTTTCCCGTTGTCCTATCGGGAAATCGGGCCTCACGTGATCGCGAGTCCTGCACTCACGAGATCGGGTCTCACAAATCCTCGAATCCCGATGACTATTTAATTCACGGCTTCCTTGCTCTTGTCGGGAAAATCCCCATCGGGAAATCGACCCTTATGAGGTCGTAGACAACTTACCTCACAAATCCCCAATTCCCGATATCCGATGATGCTCTCTGCACTCCTTAGCTCCCTTCGGCTAACTCTTTTCACATGTGACCTGCTGGTCCACAAGACCACGGTCCTTTCCCCTGTCGGGAGTTCAGAATTCGCGGAATTGAAATGCGTAGAACTTAGACCTTCAGGATCTCCAATTCTTCGATTCCCGATGCCACCTGTGCTCCACTAAAATGCTCTGACTGTGGGACCGTCGCGTTTCGGGATTTCGCGATTTCTCCTGGCGTGATTTCCTCGTCACCGAAAATCCTGAAATGCCGAACCCTGATGCACGTGTGAACTCTCTCCTCCACGTCACCGCTTCCTTCCGCTCTATCGGGTATCGCGAAATCGCGACTTCTAGTGAAACGATTCTGTTGTATGCGAAAACCCCGAAATGCCAAACTCCAACTCCTTTGGATCCTCTGACACGTGTCCCTTAAATTGAACGGCTCCGACCGTGTCGGGAAATCGCGGATCGCGATTCCGTTATGCAAGTGTTTCACGACTCCAGAAACCCCAATATCCCAAACTCCGACTCTCAGGGATCTCTCACCACGTGTCCTCGCTGATGGACGACTCCGATCCTATCGGGAAATCAAGGATCAAGATTCCAACCTGCACAAATTTCTTGCCCTGGAAAATTCGGATGCCTCCAAACGCCAATTCATCAGGAGCTCCTGCCACGCGTCCTCGCCGATGGACGGTTCAAAACTCCCGTCGGAAAATCGCGGATCGCGATCCCAACATGCGAGAGTTCTATGTCTTCAAAAACCCCGAAATGTCGAACCCCGACTCACTCTGGATTGCTGACACGTGTCCCATCTGGGATCCATGGCTATGATCCTTTCTCGGGATTTCGAGACTTCAAGGTCTCCGATCCTTACCCTGTGAATACCCGATGACGCCAATATCCCGATGTCTCCTCCGGATTCTTCCTTTGCTCCTTCGGGATTAAACCCGACGCAAATTCTCGAGATCTAACGGCTGACAGGATTTCGTCAATCTCCCTCTGCGAATCCTGATCGTCGACTCCTCTCCTCCTTTTTTTTTAAGGGCTTCTTAGCATGGAAATCATCTGCGCAGCCTTCCGATAGTTTCAAAGGCCTTGTTCCTCATGAGCTTTTCCACTATGATTCTTTCAGAGGAACTTGCGCGCACTCCTTCATTCGACATTCAACAACTTCCCAAGTGTTGAATCCTTCCGACTCTGCGCACTTCCTGCATCAGCAGTCTTAGATCTCCTTTGCTCAGATTTACAACTGAGACTTTTCTTCGCCTGCGCACTCCTTGCACAGCTTTAGCAACCCACTTTCACTTCTGAGAGCTTTGAGAACAAGAGTTTAACTCCCTAAGCCTCCTATCAACGCACTCCTTGCGGACGACTTCAACTGCACTCCTTGCAGGAATCCTTTTTCAAAAGGAGAAACAATCGTAACTCACTTCACCTCCTCTCAGACTTCTATATTAATGCATGAAATCATACGCACATCATAACAACAATGCCTAACAGGAAGAAGCATTAGAGCATTCAACACACACACACAGAGTAACACAACAACCATGAATCTGAATCAACTTCTTCTATTAATTCAAGATCTATACATGGATGTTATTCTACAACCCTCTGCTAATTCTCCTATGCTCTAGATTCTTCTAACTCCTGTTGCTTCTTCTTACAATGATACAAATGAGGGTGTCTATATCCGGTTTCCCTCCTGCACTCTAAAAAATGAAAAATCTAAGAATTTAATTCTATCTACCTGCAACTACTACTATAAATGCCTCTGTCTATCTCAGACGAGAGCGTATGGCTCAAGGTATGATTAAATTATTACCAAGGCACCTAAATTAAATGGTCTCATTTATATTCATCACATCAGCTTCAAGGGAAAATTTTAAAAAATTTAAAATCTTGCGCTGGACGTCTTCCAGCTGTCTTCTGCTTCCACGTTTGTTTTGCTTGTCATGATGGATGCTCCTGCATCATACTCCCTCACTTGAAAATTTGCATGGGCTCCTATCCATGAGATCCTGCATGGTATGTCCATGCTTTTGAATCTCTGCTTCAGTCTCCCAGCTGACATCTTCAACTGGATGACCCTTCCACTTAACCAAATATTCAAAATATTCTTTCCTCCTGGTTTTCTTACCTACTCGTTTGTTCAGTATCTGCTCCATCTGTGGCTTCTCTGCAACTGGCATCTACTTCTGCCACTGGACCTCTGGTTGATCATCACCTTTTGCTCCTTCTTCATCAGCTCTATATGGATATAATTCTGAAACATTAAATATCGGAGATATTCCGATCCCATCTGGTAACTCGACTTCATAAGCATTCTGTCCCATTTTCTTCAAGACCTGGCATGGACCAATTTTCTTCATCTTTAGCTTGTTATATATTCCTCTCGGGAACCTTTCCTTCCTTAAATGTGCCAGAACCAAATCACCAACTTTGAACTGAAGTTGTCTCCTATGCTGATCTGCTCTGCGCTTGTACTCTTGACTTGTTTTCAACAGTCGCTCCTTCACCTGGCAGTGAAGTTCCTTCATTGCTTCAGCGAATTCTCCTGCGCTAGCACTGCTAGTATCAGCCTGTTCTGAATCCCTCAGTTCAAAAACTCCTCTTGGCCGCATTCCATATACAATATGAAATGGACTTTTCCCTGTGCTCCGATTTACTGAGTCATTGTAAGCAATCTCTGCTTGCGGTAATATGCTATCCCAGCTGCTATGGTGCTCTGTCACTGTTGGTCACTATAATTGCTTAATTAATTTTAAACAACCAAGTGAAACATAAATTATCAACCCAGGGAAGTCTTTTGTTTCAAAG
>ML861309.1:0-14375 GCA_009831015.1 Picea engelmannii | reverse complement strand
AACACTGAAAATTATCAAATTTAAAACCCTGAAAAACCCTAAGATTTCAAGGAACAACAATAGAACCTTCATGCACTATCAATTTTTAGGTTGGGGATAGAGAAATGACCTAGTGGATGAAATTCACGACACTCTAAAAAAAATAAAATATTGTAAGCTGATTTTAGTTGGTTTGAGTCAATGACTTTAAAGAGTTGTATTGTTCTCCATGGTTTTTGTTGTGGTTGTACATAAGAAAAAACAACCGTGTTGTCATAAATTGATTATAAATTTGGCAACTTCCTAAAAGTTAGAACCCTCCTGTACTATCAATTTGCAATCAATAACGAATGTGTATTGCCTACCATATGTTTACCTTGTGATTTAGAGGCATAAGGTAGATTAGATGGCCCATGTGTTTACTTTGTGATTTGGAGACATGAGATGGAAATGCAATTTAAACTTAATTATCACCTTAAAAAAAAAAATAATAATAAAAAATAAATAAATAAAATTTCTAATTAAAATTAAAATCTAAAAGAATATCATGTTTGAGTTCATGATACCAAAAGAAGTTAAATATATTTTACAATTTTCAAGAAGAATAGCAAATTGAAAGTGTATTTTCTATCTCCCCATGACAAACCAACATAGTCAGGGGCTTACATTGCATCTTGAATGTTCTTTCTTATATAGGTGTTTATCTACTTTAACAAGTGGTTGTGCTTATTCTATAAAAAAAACAATGAAATTCATGACAACACCACATTGATTGAAAAATTGTGTGAAATAAAGTCAAGCATTTGAAATGATTCTTGCTTTACTTTTAACTTCGTGCATACATTTTAAGTGAGGCTTAATTTGTTTCTCCCTTAGATGGAAATGGCATTCCCAGTTTTTTATTGGAAGTGGTATGTTATTAGTTTCGTTTATCACGTTGCTCATACCTAAAAGGAACACATGTCTTGATTGGGTTCATGTGTCGCCCCACTAACATATCAATGATAATGGTATTTATTAACTTTAGTTTTGCAAGTTCAACATCTTGTTGGGTTCAATCCTTACGACACAATAAATGTTTTTAAGTCATTCATTACGTTAATAATTCGTGAGAGAATAAATCCATTAAGATTAAAAGAGATTAAGCAAAGTAATATCATGCCTTGATACGTTTTGAAACATAAAGCAAACTAACTCAATCAGTTGAGTCATAAGATGATTCATAAGAGAATGAATTCGCTAAGATTCAAAAGAGATGCAAGAATCTGAGATGTTCATGTTGGTGGATTGGAAAGTGTGTTGTTTTGGTTGGTCAATGGCAGATCAAATCTTCATATTGAACTATGGTCTTAAAATCTAAAAGGTTGCTTTCGACAATGTGTTAATGTGAAAAATGATCAAAATGATCAAAATGTTAAATTTCCTTTTCATATATATTAATTTTTAGAGAAGGCCTCTTCCATCAACATGTCATGTGCATATATTAATTTGACGGTTTCTTCATTTGTAACATACACACAAATGTATAGTTATCTCTAGCTTGGATCACATAGTTCATGGAAATTTTTGAAGAAATATCAGCTAATTCAAATGCCCCCTGGGATTACTCATGGCATGACAATGTGTGGAATTGACTGTTGAACAAATATTAAATTACATATCTCTAATTATTACTTTTTATATAATAATTCTTTTTACGACATGTCTTTATACCTTTTGAGACAATTGTTAGCAATAATTGTAAATAAGATAAACCATTTTTTTTAAACCTTACAGCTTAAAAAAAGTTAGAATGGAATATGAATCGCTTTTGAGAAAATTCATAACTTTCATTATATTCAAGACAAACAATAAAATGTTCTTATATTCATGAGAATTGGATTAAATAATTAATGTTTGAAGACTAGTTCAATGTAAAACCTAYTATATTATGTGCATGCACTCATATACATATAATTAATAATGTGAGATTTRATGKTTGTTSRAAAGMTTATCACTCATAAGAACAATGTATACATGGGATGGATTACAATACATATGCATGAATAAACATCCTCTTATGCGGAGAAGGAGTTTGGGTAAGTTAGGGTTTTGGATATGGCATGAGATTTATAATTTGGTGTTCAATCTTTATATTAATTTATTTATTTTTCATCTTTATTATTCATCTAATTGGTTTTGACGGGGTGTGATCATAGGCTTATAAGAGCCTCTTTTGACTAATCCATCATTAAAAAACACCATTCTCACAATGATAACACCAAGACAATGGAAATGAGCAATGATGATTCCACTAAAGGCACCCCAGAAGTTTGTACCCAAAGTTTATCACGAGATAATTTAAAAAATAACCCATTTGTTACATTGAAATTTTATGTTGCTCGGTGTGATAATGTTTGTGTTTCTTATAGGAAGGAAACCCCACTAGGTTACTTTGTACAATGAGTTCTCCCTAAGGATATTATCCATAAATGGGTTAGGGAAGCCTGCAATCCCTTTGGTTGGCACTATGTGAACCATGGATTTGCTAATTTTAATATGTGAACCATGGATATGTAAGAATATCTTAGTGATATTCTCTACCTGGGCTTATGGTTTTTCTGTTGACCAAGCATCCTGTTGGCTGCCCAACTAGCACCTTGTTTTTTATTGTCATTTGAAATACAAGATCTCTTATATACTCATTGTCTGGTATGTATATACGTCAGATTGAATGTTTTTCTTTTACAAAGGTGTGTTGTTTTATGTCGATCAATCTTGCTTGAATTCTTATCATTTTCATGAGAGTATGTTTGTGTGATTTATTGATTGTTCTCCCTCTTTAATTTCATGACTGCAAAGCATGAAATTGAAGCTTCTTTTCGTGCAAATTGTTGATCATACTCTTGTGACAATATCCCATTGCATGGATTAAAGATTATCGTTTGTTTTCTTTAACTAATCTAATGTTTGTGTAGAAGGTCTTTGAACTATGTTTTTAATGAAGGGTCAACAACCTAAGTATGATTCACTTACTAGAAACTAAACTTGATTTGAGATGTGTAAGTTTTGTTAGCAACAATAGTGGTATCGGGGAACAAAGGTACGCAGGTCTGTAGGATTGCGCGATAAGTGCCCAAGCGCAGCACACAAAAGAAATCTGCTTGGGGCCCAAGTCAAGCAAGCGAGCCTGATCATGGACATGAGAAGCGGCGAAGGCTCCACATGAGGGTTTCATCGGGAATTGGGATATCGGAGATCCTGGGAGCGAAAGTTTTATGCATTTCAGAATTGCGATTCACGATTTCCCGATCGGCGGGGACAACTGTCAATCGTGGAGGACAGGTGGCAGGTTTTGCGACGGGAGCAGACCGTTGACAAGTCAATGACCATGAGCCATCGGGGATCGGGGAATCGCGAGTCTGGAGGACGCGTGCTCGTTGACATCGCAAACCGCGAAATCCCGATGGAGAATACGACCGAAGGCATATGGGAGCGGTCACTTGGGCCAGGGCTTTGTCAGAGAGTTAGCATGGAAGGAGCCATCGGGGATCGAAGATTCGTGAGTCGGGAGGACTTGTGTATCGAGACATAAAAAACGCCGAAACCCCGACAGAGATTTGGCCCAGGTCATATAATAGGAGGTCGTATGGGTCATAGTATATCCAGGAGGGATAACCCATACATGCGCTCATCGGAGAATCAGTGATCGAGAGTTCAAAGGGTCAAGAACTCCTGACGACGGGGAATGCGAAACCCCAAAACCCAATACAGAGTCGGGAAAAGCTGTGGATTTGGTGCCTGGTCATCAAGAAGAAGGCTTGGCGGAGGGGCGTTGTCCACATTGACCAGCCGAGTTCCCCTTGCAGAAATCCAGCAACACAACTGACAGCCAAAGGTAGGCTATCACGTCTCCCAAGCAGATGTTTGACTAGAGCCTCTCAGGTCCCGATGAATCAATTAATGCAAATGAAGAAGGTGGGTGATACATCATCTCCTTCCTTAAATAGAAGGTTAGAAAGGAGTGTGTACAGAGACAGGCTGTCAGTTCCCCCTGACAAAGATCGCGTCTGACAGACGACTGCATGGGCATTCTGCCCAACGTCTGCATGCGTATCCCAACAGAAGTTCCTCAATGTCAAGCATTGAATTCATGATATGATCGCGCCTTCAGCGTCCGAGTCAGTTCCAAGTATATGTAGGCATTTTTTCCATTTGGTAAAGGATCGATGGTTGAGCTGAGCTCCCGGTTGTAAAGTTTTAATGAAGCATTGTCGCTCTGGTTATGTATGAACTTTTGAGACTTCTTGCCTTATGAATGCCAGTTTCTTTCATGTCTTTGTTTACACTGTGTTAGAGCAGCTCGGAATTGGAGGATCCAGTCGAGCGGTAGCTGTTATAGGATGATGTTGTAATGGATCACTGTAATAGTTGCATTGTCTCTAATTAGTTCTTGTGATTTCCCCAGCGCTGAATGACTTGGAATTGGAGGATCCAGTCAAGTCCTCTATTCAGTTTCTTGAAGCCCTGAACCAGGAGGATCCTGCTTTCAGAGTTTTTCCCCTACAAACCGCTGCAAGCCTGTTTCCCAGAGCTGTTTGTTCATTTTCTCCTAAGTCTTCCACCTGTTCATGTTTAAATCAACCCACTGGCTGAAGTTAGGATTCTAGACCTCCTTTGTTCTTTACGTACCAGACCCAGTCCCTGAGTTAAAATGATATCTCCTTGAGTCTTTATCTCCATTTGATCAACCCTTTATAAAAAAATCGTGACATTAAACTGATGGGTGTCGAGCTCTGCTCCTGCAAGTAATCTAGGAGTGACTTCTGACGCTAACATTTCTGGCGCCGTTGCCAGGGACGAAATTGAAGATTTTCCCTTGGTAGAACAACATTGAACCTCTTAATCCGAAGGTGCATCAGATTATCAGAGCCTTTCCAGATTGCTAATTTGCACCTGGCGACTCCATTGTGACGACTCCGCTGGGGAGAACCTGCTCTGTTAATTGTGGCTTTCAGAGGCAGGCATACGCGGTCTCACCCACAACTGCCTCTAGCTACGCCTGAAATAGATCCAGAGGCGGTGCTCAGAAAGGGAAAGGCCTCTGAAGAAGAAGCATCCATCATCGAACTAGGTAATCCACCATTTCCTTCTGCTGGAGCTTCTTTTTCTCCTCCTCGGTTATTTGACAGGCCTGTCTCTGCAGTTTCCCGTTTCCTAAATTTTGGGAGTGTTCATGTTGAGTTTTCCTCTCTTGGTTTGGGACCAGAGGGACAAGACTTCGTCACTCCCCTCTCCCCTGAAACTGTACCCTGGCATAGACCCAGGACCGCAGAAGATTTCCCTACGCCTAGCTTAACCACTCCTGTGCAAGGAGGAGCACCCACTGACTTGAGCTCGATAACCTTCTCCTTAAATCACCTCTTGTTTCCCACTCCCATTCGAGACTCATTCTCAATAACCCCTTCACGAACTCCTTCTCCTCCAAATTCTCCTCCACCTAATATTCCCATGGCCAGTGCTAATCCCCCTCTGAATAGAATGGACGCCATAGTTGCTGCTAGGTATGCTCCCTTGGTCTTACCTCAGCCCATGAATCCTTTCCCTGCTGAAGATTACTTGAAATATATGCCCAAGTTCACCGGGGAAGGGGACATAACTGCGGAAGAACACCTGGCTGCTTTCTACAATTATGCAGACAACCCAAACATTGGAAATGAAGATGTTTGGATGAGGGTTTTTGTCCAGAGCCTGGATGGTGAGGTAAGGAAACGGTTTAGAGGATTAGCTCCCGGATCTATTGTTGGAATTGAAGCCCTGGATAATGCTTTCCTGAGGCAGTGGGGAGATAAGAAGGATTTCATGTATTATATGACTGAGTTCGGGTCTTTGAAGAAGATGGAAGGAGAGTCTGTCTCTGATTTCTCCAAAAGATTCAATAAAATGTACAATAAGATTCATGATGAAATAAAGCCATCAGAAGCCTCGGCCAAGATGTCCTATGCTAGTGCGTTTGGCCCCGATTTCTGTCTTTTATTGAGAGAAAGAAGAGCCGCATCCTTAGCCCAAATGCAAGACGCAGCCATAGAAGTGGAATTCAATGTATTAGCAGCTGATAGATTGAGGAACGAGGCTGACGCGGGCAGAAGAAAGGGAAAATCCGAAGTCTCGACTTCCGGCCCATCGGTGCCCCACCTTCAAGTAGATGAGCCGACCAAGATGGTGAAGTCTCTGTCTGCAGAGATGGAAAGAATGAAGGTAGAGAGGAGGCAAGCATACAAGGGTCCTCAGAGTGCCGAAAACAAAGGAGGTTTTCAGAGGCCAAACAACATCTCTTCCCCGATGATGCAAAGAGACAGAGATGACCAGAAAATTCAGCCCCCTTTTCAAAACAATTTTGTGGCTGAGGGAGAAGAAAGAGAAATTGATGAGCTAGAGCCTGAAATCCACTGCTTTGGAGATATTCCTCCTTTTCCTCATCTCACTCAATCCGCATACGAGGAATCTCTCATGGACAGTCAGCTAAATGAATTGAGCAAGGGAGAAAAGGCTGGCGGCGGTCAAGGCAGGTACAACCTGAGGTCCAACAAAAGGGAAACAACACCTGATATTCCTGAGCAGTCCACTAGAACAGAAAAGCCTGCTAACGCAGTAGCAGATGATCACAGAGGTAAGAAGGCCCAACCCCTCTCTCCCGTTGTCCATAATCATGTTCCTGAAATAAAAGAAATTCCAAGGCCTACATCTTCTTTTAACTTCGAGCATGAGATCCAAAAGATCAGAATCCCAGTGCCCCTCACTGAGCTGATTAAACATGACGAATTCAAAAATTGCTTCTCTGAACTTTTATAGTCTAAAGCCTCATGCTTTCCCTCAGACTCCATAAACCTCCAAGATGAAAAGACAACAGTTATCCTGGGCCCCATGGTAGAAAATAGAGATGACTCATCCCCCCCTTTCTACACATCCCTGAACATACATGATAAAGTGTTGCACAACTGCTTGATGGATTCAGGGGCCTCTCACAACCTCATGCCCAAAACTATAATGGAAGAATTAGGGCTAGAAGTTACCCGAGCCTATCATGACCTCTATTCCTTTGACTCCAGGAGAGTTCAATGTCCTGGAGTTATCAAAGACCTGGTTGTGACCTTGTTTCAACTGCCTATGAAGAGTGTGGTCATGGACATCATAATAGCTGATGTCCCCCCCAAGTTTGGCATGCTATTATCAAGATCCTGGATAAAAATATTGGGGGGAACCTTGCAAATGGACCTCACATATTCTACTATCCTAGTGTTTGGAGGAGAGCATAGAAGACTATACAGGGAAGCTCAATTAGCCTATATAATCAGTGATGAAGCCAACCCCACCAACCATCCCATTTTCGCCTTAGACACTGATTTAGGTTCTAGTGTGCTTCAACTCACCCATGCTCCCGAACCTCCTCTTAGACTCAGAAAGTAGCCCACCATTTCCCCTAAGCTTCCTCCCTCCATCACCCCCGTTTGGAAAATGTTCTTTGATGGAGCCTCTTCCAGGGAAGGTGCTGGAGCTGGAGTAGTTTTTGTGTCACCTGCTCAGGAGACCATATCTCTGTCATACAAATTAGAATTTGAAACTACCAACAATGTGGCAGAGTATGAGGCTCTTGTCCTGGGATTAAGAGCCGCAAGGGAAATGGGAATTCAGGAAGTAGTAGTGTTCGGTGATGTAGAGTTGGTGGTTTAGCAGGTCAATAACGCTTATCAGGCTAAGCATCCTCGACTCAGGATTTACAGGAATGAGGTTTGGGACCTTATTGATAGTTTCTTCTCAGAATTTAACATTTCATTCATCCCAAGAGAGGAGAACACAATAGCAGATTCCTTGGCTACATTGGCTAGCAACTTCAAAGTACCTTTGCCACCCAAATTCATATATGATGTAGAGGTAAAATACAGGCCCTCCATACCTGAAAACGTCAAACATTGGAAGGTATTCGAGGATGATCTCGAGGTCAGGAGGTTCTTGGAGACTGTCGAGGAATTTTCAGAAATGCACATAGACCAAGACGCTGTCCCAGAGGAAGAGCTCGATGGTGGTAATTTTCTGAATAAGATTTTAGGGCATGACATTGTATAGCTGCCCACCAACCATATTCCCAGAGGACTGGTTCCTTTGGAAAGGATTTTTGATAGAAACGATGTGTCGGTAAAAGGAGAAGCCTCGGAGGAGGACGCTGGTACTATTCAGTGCAACATTGGAACCGAGAGTGACCCCAAGTATGTCAAATTGTCAAGAAGTCTGACAAAGGGGCAGAGGTCTGAATACATCGGACTTTTGAGGGAATTTGCCAATGTATTTGCCTGGACCTACGAAGACCTCAAAACCTATGACACCTCTATCATCGAGCATAAAATTCCATTAAAGGAGGAGGCAAAGCCATTTAGGCAGAAGCTGAGATAGATCAATCCCATGCTGCTGCCTATCATGGAAAGGGAAGTGAAGAAGCTGCTTCAAGCCCAGATCATTGTTCCACTGAGATATTCAGAATGGGTAGCCAACTTGGTGCCAGAAAGGAAAAAGAATGGAGAGATCCGACTCTGTGTAGACTTCAGAAACCTGAACAGAAGCTCACGAAAAGATAACTACCCCTTGCCGAAGATGGAACATATACTGCAGAGGGTGACAGGAGCTTCCAGGATGTCCATGATTGATGGTTTCTCTGGCTACAATTAGGTCTCTTTTCTGCCTGAAGACAGGGAAAAGACAACATTCACCACTCCATGGGGCACATTCATGTATGCCAAGATGCCATTTGGACTAATGAACGCAGGGACAACTTTCCAGCGTGCCATGGACATAGCTTTCGTTGGGGAAAAGGATAAATTTGTGGTCGTTTATCTGGATGACATCACAGTGTTTTCAAAATCTGACAAAGAACACCGTCGCCATCTCAAGAAAGTTTTCTCGAAATGTAGAAAGTTTGGCATTTCATTAAACCCCAAGAAATCTCTATTCGCCATGAAGGAGGGAAAGTTACTAGGCCACATAGTATCGACAGAAGGAGTCAGAATTGATCCCAGCAGAGTTGAGGCGATACAAGCCTTATCAATCCCAAGGTCCAGGAAGGAGGTCCAATCTTTCCTTATTAATTTTCTGAGGAGGTTTGTGCCTAACTTTGCTGAGGAGGTAAAGCTAATAACAACCATGTTAAAGAAAGAAAATGAAGTAAGGTGGACCCCTCAATCACGACATTCTTTTGAACAAATCAAGAAGGCCCTGACTGAAGCTCCTGTGCTTATCAGTCCCGACTACTTGAAAGATTTCCTTATTTTCTCTTTTGCCTCACCTGACACAGTGGCTGATGTTCTATTGCAGACAAATGACAGTGGGCTAGAGCAGCCTATTGCTTATTTTAGCCGAGCATTGAGGGATGCCGAAGTCAGGTATGACACTATGGAGAAGCAGGCTTATGCTCTAGTTAAAGCTCTCAAATCTTTTAGAACCTACATCCTGTAGTCAAAGATCATCGCCTATGTCCCCTCGGCCACTATTAAAGACATTCTTATTCAGCCTGACATAGACGGGAGAAGGAGTAAATGGATAGCCAAAATCCTAGAATTCGATCTGGAAATAAGGCCCACCAAATTGATCAAAGGGCAAGGTTTAGCCAAGCTGTTGGTTGAAGCAAACTGCCAAGCGTTGGGGATAAGTTTCATCAATGAATGCTCAGGTATTCAGCAGGATCAACTGCCTGACGTAGACCATCAAAGGGAGCCCCAATTGGCTCGATGTCCTTGGTATAAGGATGTCATATACTTTCTGCAGGAGTTGCGGCCTATAGACGACCTGCAAAAAAGCAAAGCAAGAGCTCTAAAGCTCAAAGCAGTCAGGTACTGCCTGATCGATCAAGTGTTATATTGGAAAGACCCCCTGGGGGTGCTTTTAAAATGCATGAGTCCACCAGAGGCTGAGATGATCGTGGCTGAATTTCACAGTGGCCTGTGTGGAGGGCACCATTTCTGGAGAGCCACAGCTCACAAAATCCTCAGGGCTGGGTACTACTGGCCTACTGTATTCACCGATGTCTGCAAAAGAGTCAGAGACTGCATCAAGTGTCAAAAATTTGCAGGAAAGCAGCAGCTCAGGTCTCTGCCATTGAATCCGGTGGTGGTTTCAGGGCCTTTCCAGCAGTGGGGCCTAGATTTCATTGGAGAAATTCACCCTGCCTCCAGTGGGCAGCACAGGTGGATCCTGATTGCTACAGATTTCTTTACCAAGTGGATTGAAGCTATCCCCACCATGAGTGCTTCCCACAAGGTAATCATTGGATTCTTGGAGGACCTTATCACAAGGTTCGACTGCCCAAATAAGATTGTCACCGATAACGCAGCCGCTTTCGGGGCTGAACCACTAGCCAAGTTCTGTGAACAGTTCAGGATCAAATTGATTCATTCCACCCCATATTATCCACAGGGCAACGGTCTAGCGGAATCCTCCAACAAAAGCCTGATAAGGATCATCAAAAGGTTGTTGGAAGTCAACAAAAGGGCTTGGAGTTCAAAGCTGAAATTCGCCCTATGGGCTGATCGGGTGACTACAAAAAGATCTATAGGGCTCTCCCCTTTCCAATTAGTCTACGGAGCCGAAGCTGTCTTCCCTTCTCAGCTGGCCTTTCCCGTAGCGAGATTCTTCTAGGATCATCAAAAAGAGACAAATGACATGATCAGAAGGATTCATTAGCTAATAGAGGTCCAGCAGGCCAGAGCGCAGACAGTGGACAGAATTCAAGACCATCAGCAAAAGATCAAGCAGGTCTTCAATAAGAAGGCCAAGAAGGAGCGATTCCAGATAGGAGACCTGGTGCTGAAATGGGATTCTCCTAAACAAGATAAGGGCAAACACAACAAATTTGAAGCCTTGTGGATTGGGCCTTTCAGAATCTCCGAGATTTTCTCCAATAACACGTACAAGTTGCGAGATTTGGAAGGTGAAGAAGTTTTTAGTAGCCCAGTGAATGGGCATTTCCTGAAGACATGTTTTGTCTGAGCCTCCAGTGGCTCCTTTGTTTGTAAATATTGTCTTTTGTTTATTAGTTTGTTTTCATTTTCATTTTTGCGGCCTAATAATGACTCCATAGCCCAACAGCAAGGCACTGGAACTGCAAAATGAGTCCTTAGAGCATCACAGGGATGACTCTATCCCCCATGGAGCCTAATGTTAGCAACAATAGTGGTATTGGGGAACAAAGGTACGCAGGTCTGTAGGATTGCACGATAAGTGCCCAAGCACAACACACAGAAGAAATCTGCTTGGGGCCCAAGTCAAGCAAGTGAGCCTGATCATGGACATGAGAAGCGGCGAAGGCTCCACAGGAGGGTTTCATCAAGAATCGGGATATTGGAGATCCCGGGAGCGAAATTTTTATGCATTTCAGAATCGTGATTTGCGATTTCCTGATCGGCGGGGACAACTGTCAATCGCGGAGGATAGCTGGCAGGCTTTGCGATGGGAGCAGACCGTTGACAAGTCAAGGACCATGAGCTATCGAGGATCGGGGAATCATGAGTCTGGAGGACGCCTGCTCGTTGACATCGCAAACCGTGAAATCCCGATGGAGAATATGGCCGAAGGCATATGGGAGCGGTCACTTGGGCCAGGGCTTCGTCAGAGAGCTAGCACAGAAGGAGCCGTCGGGGATCGGAGATTCATGAGTCGGGAGGACTTGTGTATCGAGACATCAAAAACGTCGAAACCCCGACAGAGGTTTGGCCCAGGTCATATAATAGGAGGTCGTATGGGTCATAGTATAGCTAGGAGGGCTAACCCATACATGCGCTCATCGAAGAATCAGTGATCGAGAGTTCAAAGGGTCAAGAACTCCTAACGACGGGGAACGCGAAACCCCGAAACCCGATACAGAGTCAGGAAAAGCCACAGATTTGGCGCCTGGTCATCAAGAAGAAGGCCTGGGGGAGGGGCGTTGTCCACATTGACCAGCCGAGTTCCCCTTGCAGAAATCTAGCAACGCAACTGACAGCCAAAGGTAGGCTATCACGTCTCCCAAGCAGATGTTTGACCAGAGCCTCTCAGGTCTCGATGAATCAGTTAATGCAAATGAAGAAGGTGGGTGATACATCATCTCCTTCCTTAAATAGAAGGTTAGAAAGGAGCGTGTACAGAGACAGGCTGTCAATTCCCCCTGACAAAGATCACGTCTGACAGACGACTGCATGGGCATTCTGCCCAACGTCTGCATGCATAGCCCAACAGAGAAGTTCCTCAATGTCAAGCATTGAATTCATGATATGATCGCGCCTTCAACGTCTGAGTCAGTTCCAAGTATATGTAGGCATTTTTGCCATTTGGTAAAGGATCGATGGTTGAACTGAGCTCCCGGTTGTAAAGTTTTAATGAAGCATTGTCGCTCTGGTTATGTATGAACTTTTGAGACTTCTTGCCTTATGAATGCCAGTTTCTTTCATGTCTTTGTTTACATTGTGTTAGAGCAGCTCGGAATTGGAGGATCCAGTCGAGCGGTAGCTTTTATAGGATGATGTTGTAATGGATCACTGTAATAGTTGCATTGTCTCTAATTAGTTCTTGTGATTTCCCCAGCGCTGAATGACTTGGAATTGGAGGATCCAGTCAAGTCCTCTATTCAGTTTCTTGAAGCCCTGAACCAGGAGGATCCTGCTTTCAGAGTTTTTCCCCTACAAACCGCTGCAAGCCTGTTGCCCAGAGCTGTTTGTTCATTTTCTCCTAAGTCTTCCACCTGTTCATCTTTAAATCAACCCACTGGCTAAAGTTAGGATTCCAGACCTCCTTTGTTCTTTACGTACCAGACCCAGTCCCTGAGTTAAAATGATATCTCCTCGAGTCTTTATCTCCATTTGATCAACCCTTTATAAACAAATCGTGACATTAAATTGATGGGTGTTGGGCTCTGCTCCTGCAAGCAATCCAGGAGTGACTTCCGACGCTAACAAGTTTGATTTAAACAAATTTATGAGCTAAGTGTCGAGCCTAAATTAAAGCCTTGTTTAAAACTACTGATAAATCAATGATATAAGTGATACGGGGTTCATTTAAAACTATACCTCTCTAAACAGTCTCGACATAACCTGCTAGCACTCACCATTGTCATATCACGACATGATGTTTAGTAATGCTTACTTACCCCGGCCTGACCTTTCGGTTATCAAATGAATCATTACTCTGTGTTGTGTTAATGTCCTCGAAATCGGGTCAGTGGTTTGTGGCAGGCCGCGAGGGTTACATGGGTTTCTTAGTTTCGAACGTATCTTTCCTCTGGTTTGTAGGAGGTAATAAGGATTTAGAGTGCATCCTCAAACCCTCAAGTGTTTGTTTATCACCAAGTATGTTCGTTCAGCCTCCTTCGCTGCTTATGGGATTGGTCTTTTGCGTTTATAGTATTGTCCCCTTGATGAAAACTACTTCTTTGTCTTATGGTTTACCTCTGTTAAGATAATGGCCGCTTCTATAAGGGAAGAACCAAATGACCCTCGGGATTTACTTACCCGTAATGGCATAACAAAAATATTTTTATGGGATGGATTATGGGAAAACGGTGAAGATTTTGACAAAACCGTGAAAAACCCATCTCCAAAATGGGGTCATTTACTTTCCACATGGGCAATTTCTTCAGAAACAAAGAGATTTTAGAGATATGCCTCATTTTTGAGAGAGCAATTTCTCATAAATTCTGTTGAGGTAAAGTTTCTGTAGAATTTTGTAATCTTTCACCTTTTCTCAGAGATTGAAACTAGTTCTCTGTTGTCTAGGATAATTTCGAGGTCGATTTCAATAATAAAAGGGAAATCCACATTCTGTCCAAAATGATTAGAGTTGCCACAAAAAAAGAGATAATCGGAAATTGAGGTCTGAAACGCAACAAAGCGTGTCTCGGGCAAATAAAAAACCTAGGAAATTTGGAGACATTATTATTAAAAAATTAACAAATGTCAATGCTATTACTGGATCAGAAATGCACAAATCTTCATTTTCGAATGTTTAAATTGGGTAACTAAATCTATGGTTTTATTTTTGTTTAATTTATTTTATTAAGCATTAGTTGTTTGCATTGTTTTTAGACTAGCTACAAAATCAAAGATTCTATAGCTTGTCTTAATTTATTTAATGTGATTTTAATTAGATTTTAATTTTAATTTTCATGTCTCAAAAGGAACAGATAGATGACTTGTGCGCTGCTTGGTTAATGAAGATCATGAAGTATTTTGTTTAGAAGTAGGATCTTTCTCAAAATAGTTCATGATATATTTTTGATTGTTATAACAAACTTTTTATAAGTTGTTATAAACATTATTATTATAAACTTGGATTAGGATTTGGTTTTAAAACTCTCTATTTTTGAAGATTTACCTCTATCCTGTGGATATGAGAGTTGATCA
>ML861308.1:12599-24233 GCA_009831015.1 Picea engelmannii | reverse complement strand
TGCTTCGCACAACCAAGGTTGTAGCAGATTCCAACCCTATGCAATACTTGCTCAGTCGTCGACAAATTAACGACAAATTTGCTCGATGGATCGTTATCCTTCAGGAGTACGATCTTGAATTCTCAACACCCAAGAGCAAGAAAGCCCTCGTTCTCGCCGAACTTGTCATGGCCCTCCCCTCTAATACCACCAGTGCCCCCGTCAATACCGACTTTCCCGATGAACATCTCTTTTACATCACTTCAGATGATCCTTGGTATGACAACCTTCTCGTCTACCTCTGAACTCAAAAGTTCGGTAACCACCTTTCACAAGATGATCGCGTCGTATTCGCCATCAGGCCCCCCACTACCTCCTCATCGGAGACATCCTATACCGAAGAGGGGTAGACACCATTCTTCGTCAATGCTTGACCATTGACGAGGCCGATAGAATCTTGAACGACTGCCACAACGGCGCATGTGGGTGCCATCTTTCAGGAATATCCACTTCTCAGAAGATTATCTGAGCAGGTTACTTTTGGCCTACCTTGTTTCATGATTGCATTCACGCCGTGAAACAATGTGAGCAATGTCATATTTACACCAACAAAGCCTGAGCACCACCTTCTCTTCTTCATCCAGTCATCACCACCGACCCTTTTTATAAATGGGGCATCGACTTCATGACTTGTAATCCCCTCTCTAGCAATGGTCACAAATACATTGTTGTTGTAGTCGATTAATTCACCAAATGGGCAGAAGCTATGCCCACCTTCAACAACACCGCTGACACCGCAACGCGTTTTTTCTTTAACCATGTCATATCTCACTTTGGAGTACCACTCCAACTTGTTTCCGATCACGGGAAACACTTCGAGAATGAGATGTTCGTCGAACTCTCATCTCGGTTAGGATTCTCTCACGAGTTTGCCTCACCATATTACCCTCAGTCTAACGGACAGGTCGAAGCAGTTAACAAGGTCCTCAAGACCATGTTACAACACATGGTTAATAAACATAAGACCAATTGGCATCATATGTTATTTTCTGTGCTATGGGCTTACCGTACGGCTGTGAAAACAGCTACTGGTTTCACACCATTTCATCTAGTCCATGGGGTTGAGGCCACTCTTCCCATCGAGTGCGAAATTCCCACCCTATGCACCGCAATTGAGATATTACCCGACACTGCTCCAATGGAGCAGCGCTTGCTGAACTTAGAGTCTCTGGATGAAGATTTTCGATCTTCATTACAGAACAATGAGGCAGCTAAAAAATGATCAAAGGCTACTTTTGATCGACATGTCAACCTTCGCTCATTTCGCGAAGGCGACCTCGTCCTTGCTTACGATATCGCTCATGATACCTTTGGCCATGGAAAATTCGAGTCACTATGGCATGGTCCATACATTATCCAACATTGCCTCACCAAAGGCGCATACATCCTGACCTCTCCCTAAGGCCTCTCTCTCAAAGAACCCGTCAACGGGTTATACTTAAAGAAATTTTATGCTTAAACGTAGTCATTCTACTTTAGGTTATTTCTTTTATAGTGTTTTTAATCTTTTTTCCATCCCTCACATCTAAACAATCATTTGTGCTATTGACAGATGCTTCCTCCACTGGCCTACCACATCGGTTATGCCGACGGCGCCAGCTGTTGGACACAAAATCTCGCTTCGGCCGCTTGGTCTCTCTACACCCCCTCACATGAAATGCTCCATTCGAGTGGCATATGTTTGGGTTTAGCGACCAACAACCAAGATGAATACACTGCCGTCATTGGCCTCCTGGCCAATTCCCAACATCATCATATTCGTCACCTTAGCATCTTCCTCGACTCTCAACTAGTCGTCCTCCAACTCAACAATGTGTACCGCATACGTAATCCGTGCCTCTTTCACAAATACTTGTAGGTTAGACTTTTATCTCGACATTTTGATTCCATTACATTTACACATATTCCAAGACAATTGAATCAAATTACAGATAACCTAGCTAATATTGTGTTAGACTGACATATATCCCATCAAACTACCTCTACACATACATAAACATATCAAAAACCTGTCACAACATATATAGATTAGACATCATCAATACATTAAAAAAAACACATGTAAACACCACATAGATCTCAAAATGTATACTCATGTATATATCGAAAGGTCCACAGTGCCATCCAAATGTTTACATACAAAAATACAAGTATCCGCAGGCCAGTGAAGCACCTCGGTACAAAATGGGCTCACCAGCCTATATACAAAAATACATCAATACATAGAGCACCACTCAAGGTGCCTCTAGAGCACCACCGCCTGCCCCTCCCTCAGGCGGTGGTTTCCCACCCCCTACAGGTCCCTCCTACCTCGGAGGTAGTCGTCCGGTGATCGCAGCACCATCTACTGCTGCTCGTCGTACCACAGCCCGCCATGGCGACATAATCCCTACACACTGCTCCAGGATGCCCTCATCTTGGATGCGCGACCACATGCCGTCAGGCATGTCCTGTAACACTGCCTCCAGGTGACGGCGTATGTCCTCAAAATCTACTCTGGCATCCACCGGAGGAGCATGTGATGGCCCAGCACCAGGGTCATCAAACCAGTGTCTCCTCTCTACTCTCTCCAGATCAGCTGGTCGCACCACGACATCCTCACGCCGATGTCTCTCTCCAACACGTGACCCTCCCCGCGGCGGTATCTTCGGCTCCTGACGAGCCGACGCTCTCCGCAACTCCACCTCACACCCGCGAGGTGCCACATATTCAAATACAAACAATCAACAGATAGTATCAACATCTATATCATATACATACGTCATTCTATCTCAAACAAAAAACCATATATATCAACATCATCAACATACCTCGACGGTCAAACACCTCCCCTGGAGGTAGCACCATGTCCGGATCCTCCTGGAAGTCAACCACGTCATAGGGGTACTGTAATATCACCTGCGGTATCTTCCGCCACACCTGCGCCACCTCATAAGTAAAGAAGTGGTCACCCTCACCACCACCATGGCGAAGCAAAACAGTTGACCACCGCTTTAGTCGCGACTCTCGCACCCGAGGCGCACCCAATAAAATCCTCGGGCGCAACATAGGCAACCTCTCCAAAAACCAGGCCACCAGGATGGACCCGAAGGCAAACTCTCCAGTATCCGTGGACCGATAGTGGTCCAACTACCCTACCATCCTGGCATGAAGTGTAAGCCTCCAGGCAAAGTGCTCACCGACCAACACTCTCTCCATCACAATCAGTTGGCCACCACTGATCCGTTGCATCGCCAGAGACCCATAAACTCTCACAATTATCGATGCTATACAACGATGTGCTAGGGCATCCATCGCCCCAATGCTCATGACAGTGCCGGACATAAAGTTTGGCCCTGAACAGTATCTCCGGCCAACTGTCACCTCTTTTGCACATTTTAAGGTTTAATTTTTCAATTTTATGTAAAAACCTGGATATTTGATGTAACTGGCCATGTAGGCCTTTTTGACCTAATTTTGTAATTGAAGGTCATTTGGATTGTATAAATAAGGGAATAATCCCTTGTATGTTTTCATCATTATTTAACTCACACAAGTGAGGTCTGAAATTCGGCCTCTCTAAGGCTTATTGGCTGAAATTAAGTGGTGCACAACTCTGGGAGGAGGCTTGTCTTGGTGGAAAGTCTAAAACTAGGGCATATTGCTAGATTATTCTTGGTGAATGTAAGTGAAAATATGCAATTTTTCTTTCTTTGAATGGTTATGGTATCTTTTACTTTGCATTTACTAATATTATGAGATTGCTAGTGTAAAACCCTAGGAGATTAAGCATATCTTATTGTCCTTATCTCAATAGCTATCCACCTACAAGGTTTTGCTAGAAGACATATCCATTGAAGCATGTGTTAGAGCCCTACCTTTGTAGCACTCTAACACCATTGCTTCATCAAGATTTTATTTACCTCAAGCTTGAGCTAAAGAAGAAGGAAACCTGCTAAGACCTAGGGTTACCTACTTCCTAGTAGTTGTTTTTCTTCTAGATCTTGGTGATTGAGGCCTTGGGTTACCAACACCTCAACCATTCTCCCTCTTGTTTTTATTTCACACATTATTATTTGTTTTCTTCAAGATTGCTGCTGCAAAAAGTGACTCCATTAGCCCTAAAGACACTGGTTTATACCTTATACTTGGTTGATAGATGAAAACAACCCCCAAACCATTCGCCTCATGTTATTTAATAACTACTCCTATCCCTAGATTAGACTAATATACTAACATTATTGTTGTTGTTACAAAATTAAGCTACAACCATATATTGCAGCAGTAAAATCTCCTAAAAGCGATTGTTAAAGTTGATTTTTACATTGCCTTCTTAGCTTCTGAAAAGTGCTAGCATATTGCTAATTCTAGATTACCATTTTGGGTCATTTTGAAGCTTATTCAAGGCTTAATTGTGAAGCTATTAATATATATACATTGGTGTTATAAATTTCTTTTTGTCATCTTATACATCAACTTATTGCTTTTATTGAAAGTCCAAGGTTTTACGAAGCTCTAACATCAATTGTTACTTGCAAAATAGTGTTTTCTTGTTGTCTTGTTCTGGGCAGGAACACTTAAGAATATATTTGCTTCATATTGTTAAACCTTTGAGACTTTCTGATTGGTGTGAATTGTGAGAGGGGACAACTTTTCTTGATACCATTACCTTTTACTTCTCAAACCCCCAGGTCACCGGGGACGTCTCCCCTAGGCTTTCACCCCATAAAGAGAAAGAGGTGTCTTATTTGGGTGACAATGATAGGAAAACCTCATGTTACATCAATTTACCATCTAATTGCCTTTGGATTTGGGGAAGTACAAATTGTGTGATAACAGGGTGTAATCCCTTTTACTACCCAAGGCAAGTTTCTCTAAGCTAGGGTTTAAGCTAAGAGGGTGTATGCCCTTATACTTATCTTAGAAAACCCTTAATCAATGAGATGAAGCAATAAAATGGTGAAGACTATGGTTTGGGTGTATTCCCTTATACTTCCCACCTAGATCCTATCATAAACAATACTTGACTTGAATAAAATGATAGCAAGAGAGTAAAAACCATACCAAGATAAAAAGTGATGCTAAGACAATCCACCAAAAGAGATAGAAAATAGCCTTCCAAGGTTATTGCATCAATTCTTCCATTAACCATTCACAACCATAGCCATACACAAGTGCACAAGAGATAAAAGAGCTATGGAGGCAAAAAATTTCAAACCAAAACCTCTTGTGAGAGGAAAGTTATGATTTCAAAATGAGATCTTATCATCTTTATTTATACAAAAATTAGCCAAAATGGATTGTCCAAAAAATAAGGAGTAAAACAAAATATTAGGGGTCAACAACCCTAATATTCCCCCCCTTAACACAATAATATTAAACAATTTACTTAAAATGTCATCTTTTGCACAAATTAAACCCTAATCTAGGATGATGTCACCCCTTTAGGGGACGTTTTACCACTTTGAGGAAGACGTTTGTGTTGGAGAAGTATGGAAAGGCCTCCCAAGGCCACATTTCAAGCATATAGGTGATATCATCATGTTGAATACCCTCTTCTCCTCAAAACGTTCAAGTGCAAATGAGTGGCACCTCACCACCAAGCCCTAGCCCCCATAATCATGATGTCATGCTAAAAATGGGATGTTTTTCCCCTCCTGGGAAAACCGTTTGGAAAGCAATGGGTGGGCTAGGTCATCCAAGTCATCATCAAGGCCATCCAAGCTATCTTTCTCTCATCTGGCATGCAGGCCCCTGACATCCATCCTGTGGGATTGTAGCCCCATGGAAGCCCAAGCTAGGCTTGTTCTCCCAAAATTATCCACCAGCTTGGTCCTGCAAAGACAAATGAACATGCCCTCCAAGGATCTCAAGTCATAATATCATGATAAGTGGATCCAGTTAATAAATAAGCCATCTAAGCATGTGCATCAAACATTACTATATCCAAAAAAATAACAACTCAAATACACTATGCAACTTATCAAGCTTAAGTATGGGAGGGTTGACGAGGTGTCCTATTGGGTAGATCATGCCCTAGGTCAAGGAGAGTCTCCAAGAGGTCCCTCTCTAAGCCATGTAGAGTGTATGAGGTGGATGGGGTCAAGACTCAATGGGCATAGGGATCATGAAATACTATGGGTCATAGTGTTTCATTCATGGGTGCCTTTGTAGATGGTGTGTGGTACCTTCATCCGCAATGCACTTTTTCCAAGCCCATCATTTTCCTTTTATTTTTCTTTCTTTATATTTTCTATAGAACAAGGAGAGGTTGAAGGTCACTACCCTGGAATGGTGACCAGATGATGGAAATGACCCCCACAAATGCCTAACGGAAATGAGAAGGTTGGCTCGTGATGAGACCCCCTTTCTCTCAGCCATGTAACTAAGAGTTACTCCCTTGGTTTTGTGACCAGATAATGACAATGTCATACCACTATATATCCATGGACGTGATAGGTTGGCTCTTGATGAGATATCCTATCCTTCAATCTACCTTTCAGGCATTTCTTTGTTATATTATGGGTCCCCTTTTATTCAAAGATAAGTGTTTTATTTATTTCTTGAGTGATCCTTGGGAGAAGCATCTGGAAGGTTCATATATGGATTTTATCTTTTACCCAACACCAACCCCTTTGGGAATTTATCCCCTTCTTCCCATAGAATGAGGGACAACCCCTTCTTGGGTCAGTACACCCTAAAATCCAAAGAGATAAGGAAACATAGGGGAATAATGATGGAAAATGGTAAGTATGGTTGGGAACAGTACTATGACTCATTAAGGGATTTCCCAATGGTAAACCCATTCCCAAAAAAGACCACTTACTATGGCACAATGTCAACCACCAAGGTGAAGCAGGGAAAAAAACATAATGTCCAAGCACATATCATGAAATCTAGAGAAATATAAGATACAACATAATCAAATGGCTTAGGTATTGAAATTATGCTTACCATAATAACAACTTGTACCACATGGAGCAAGGCCCACTGCCTTCTGGAAGCGAACTGGTGTGGTGGATTCCATCTGTAAACCTATGACCATCTGTGGTGGTGAGTGGGTTTTTCGTATGTGCAAAGGGTACTGCTGGTCATGTAGTCTCTCGACACTCCATATCTGCAACCTGAGGGCCTTGAGACATCATCTCCTTAGTTATCCACAAAATGGGGATAACTTGGCCTATCTGCTTCATCAACGTTGATTCTTTGCAGAATTTATATTTTGTTCTCTATTCAATTTTGGTTCAATGCTCTGCTCAGATTTGAATGCATTCTATTTTTAATGTGAAAGGGGGTGTATTTAGTTATGATATCAAAATAAAACCCAAAACTGTCCATCTAAACTCACACCAGTTGACCAAAGACTTTTTTACATAGCCCACCAATGAGGAAAGATGTTCAATGAAAAAATTTATCCATCTCGCAATGGAGAAAAATTCCCAGGACGATTTTAGGCACTCAACATTGCATAAAAATGATGAGGGGAAATTTTAGGGACACAACATGAGATAAAAACGACCAGGTTTTCTATATTTTCCCTAGTAGTAAATGAAACACCCAAGGGTCTCTTAATTCTCCCACGTAGTAAACAAAGGACTGAGGGGTCTTTGAATTCACCCAGACAATACACAAAATACTCGGGTAGAGGAGAACACACTTGAGGGTCTTTAAATTCACCCAAGGATCTCTGAATTCACCTAGGAAGTAAGAAACACACCCATAAAAAGGATAAAACATACAATGATAAAAATAACGATGTGTACATCCAGTGGGAAAAATATAACACCCAACCAACAATAAATTATGTGAACAAGTATTACAAGTTGAAAATATACTTCAACAGAGAATTTATAGAGCATTGTAACTCATAGCAAAAATACCCAAAGAATAGAATGCATTAACTCTTAGATATCAATGTTTAAATGGTATTTTTATTATACTCAGGAGAAATTATAAATGGATGAACTATACATAGACTCTGTGTATTGTTACTCACTATGAAAACCAACATTGCAATAGGCCATGGCTTAGAGACACCTTTTCTTAGAGTGAACAGACACATTAACTCCTTTGTCCACTCAACCTCAAACAAGATACCCTCTTTGAGCTCTAACTTGTGTTATTTTTCTTCCCTCTTTCTCCTTGCTTCTCTCCCTAGTTTCCCTCTTTGCTACAACCTTCATTCTTATAATGCACTGCCTTTGGAAGGATAACTATCACATGGTTTTTTTCCACTTTCCATTTTCACAAAAAGGACAAAATGAAATGAAAAAAATAATTACAAGTTTATTACAATTTTAAAAAAGAATTTATGCAAGGATCCAATTTGGATCACACCTCCCCATTTGCAGGATTTTGGTCCCCAAAATATTCAACCCCTTCAATTTTCTTCTTCTCCTGTCATCAAGAAATGACAAATCTCAAAGAAAGGATGCCTCTGTTGTAGGATGGAATAGAAGAGTTGAGTAGGTACTACCTTTGGCATAACCATGATGTCCTTCTCATGGCTATGGATGACATTCATTGTTGCAATAGGTCCATGGACTACCACTTCTGCTTGGGATGCAAGTTCCAACAACTCCTCTTTCCCCTTGACCTTGACTCTCCAATCTTTCTTCTTGACTATCCGATTCTTAGGATGGAGTTTTGGGTGAAGCCTCCAACATTTGGCCTCCCAATGTCTAGTTTGTTATAAACAAAATACTTGCATAAAGAAACACCACATATATTCATAGAACAATATACAATAAAACCACTCTTTATTATAGGAAAACCCTTGAGGTATGGGTAACGCCATACAATGGATCCTATTATGGAAGGGATTTTGTCATGTTCACTTGCCTCTTCGAGGGGGCATCCTCCAATTGAGCTACACACTCCCAATACAATAATTCTCCTCCCCCCATTACAATGCTTGAACCCCTTTATATAGTGCTACCAACCACTTAAGAACATTCTAGAGGAGGAATCTTCTAAGACGTCCTCTTACATTGATTATATATAAATACCATAGTGGGCCTTATTTAATACTATAGTGGACTTGGTCCAACTTACATTGAATGGACTCCACTATTATCACTACGGGCCCTCCGCCCCCCTACTACCCCTATATCTACACTACATTCCATCACCCTTAGGAGAGTGTTGTCCCCAATGCTCATTATGAGGGTGTACAACCATATACCAGGGTCTCATGGATAAGCGTGGACCATAGTGTTGAAGTAGACTGGAGAAACAGGGTCCCATGAAGAAATGAAAGCCACCATGTTGAAGTATTCCAACCACCATTGGAAACCTGGGTCCCATGTCCAAGTGTTCATGTGAACTCCACACGGAAGATATCGGAACTCAGGAACTAGCTAAAAATTATGCTCCAAAAACCTACACTAGTCATGTGGGTCGAAATATGTAGAACTCACCAACCATTCATCCACTACTATTGGTGAATAATAAAATGGAAGAATAATATGTAGGGAAGGCTTTGTTGTACTCTTCGGGATGTCCTCTACATGAGGTGGAGTAGAGTCATCAAATATAAGATGGAAGTGGTTGTCATCCCAGAAATGACAATGATACCAATCAGCACAATCAGCCTCAAAAGCATACCAATCATATATTTCTTGATTATAGTCATCCATGATGTCCTCCATAATATATTCCTCATGTATGCTAGCTTTGTACTTTCACCAAATATGATTTAAGTCATGCATGTAGGCTTGGAGGGCTTCCATGTGTGGTTCCAAATCCCTTTGGATTCTTTTACATAAAGTATCCTCTAGGATTTTACATAAACGATCCATTGGAAACACCAAGATCTGGTAGTGATCTGAAATTTAACTTGATCTAAAATTCAATATCTTTAACCATTATTTGCATGTGAAGTTTAACTGTTAACCACCTTTGTAATGAAAAATTAAAGAACATCCATCAAGCACATGAGCACATAAACATGTAAGCAAACCATCTATGAACAAGAATTGGTAACGGAGTTCACCAGACCCCCTGGCTACATCTCCGGGCAACTTTCCAAATGGGAAGGCCAATAGATTAAGTATTCAAATGCTTACAAAGTGACTTCTGATTTATATATGTCATATACAGTAACAGACTTCAACAACAACTGCTAGATGAAATTCTAAGACTTTTAAGTATGAACATGAATACCTTTCTGTATATCTGAAAGATTCTGTGAGCACTTTTCTGTCTGGATTCCTGAATGCAAAAACTGAAGTTGGATCTGGAATCCTTGCGAAAAATCGAGACTTTTGAGTATAAACTTGATATATTTAAGAAACTGAACTTAGAATGCCCTTCTTGGCACAATTCCCAAAATCTGCCTCTGATTTGTACAGTCCGTACGGCCTCGGGATGCATGCAAACTTAGAACCACCTCGATCTATGTGCAAAACCACCTCGGTCTGCATGCAAATTCACTTCGATCACTGTGCAAAACCACCTTGATCTGCATGCCTGTCTCTGCCTACATCAAAACTCCCACACCTCGGGATTCATGCCCATGTCTCATTTAAATAATGAAAAAAAACAATGGTTTAGGGAGGCATGAGCTATGGGCCAGGCACCCTCCAAAATCCCCCAAATCTTGGCAACTTTTAATATTACTTCACCGCTTCTTGCCACGTCCCATGGCAGTGGCGCCTTGGTAGCTATGGTGGTTAGGGAGGGCGGAAGTCCCGGGGTCAAACCCGCGGGCTTCTCCTCCCACGCATATGATTGATTTGGCGTGATTTGTTTTTAACATATGACATTTGGTTTTAACATATGATATTTGGGTGCATTATATGGTTGGCGCGATTTGGTTTTAATACATGGTATATATTATATGGTTATAACTTATGAAGTCGCATATATATGGTATATATATATATGGCGCGATTTGATATGGTATGGCGCATTATATTATATGGTTGGTTTAATATATATGTTTGGCATATAATTTATGGAGGCATATGGCATGGTTTATAATAACATTTAAATACCAAGGGGGGCCTCGGTGTTGGCAAGGTTAAGGGCTAAGCCCTTGACCACCCATTTTTTTCCAAACCATGGGGTCATGGTGGCCTTTTCACAAGGTCTTGGGTTCAATTCCCATAGCCCCAAATTACATTTCTTAACCATTTCTAACCATTTTTCACCATCTTTGACAAAAAATTCACTGCTGATATCTTTGTCATCTGGAGGTTGTTTTTCCTGAAACGAACGTCACTGGAAAGCTGCTGACGAGCTCTTCCACTTTGTAAGATTTAATTTTCATTTTGAATACATTAACTCTATCGAATTTTAAGATGATCCACCTGGATCAAACCTTCCCACTGGAAAGATTTTTTGCCACAAAAAATATGGAATCATTCAAAAAATAAGTGAGGACATGTTTGTCTCACTTGTCCTGTATCACCTATCCATTATTCCTGGAACCTGTACATATGACTCAACAATACAACAATCAACACTGCACTGACATTGTTAAGTACATTAATCTCATTCTTAATCACATCTTCATTCAACATTGTTGGAACCAACCACATACTGCTGATGAGTAATAAGCTGAATATAAACATTGAACCTATGAAAGAGATTGTACCCAAACCATGCTGAATT